>CM042318.1:8432807-8610307 GCA_023566125.1 Zingel zingel
GAGACACAGACCACATCACATCTGTGCCTCTGTGCTGCAAATTGTGGTCCCTAATGCAACACACGCATGTACAGAGGAGGCCACAATAATGTGCAATGGGCCATGCCAGTAATCCCAATAGATCTCCTCATTCAATCAACACACAGGTCATAAGGCTGTATCTATATAGATCTCTTCAAACATTTTTTCCTTCTCAGTCTATTTCTCTCACTCTTCAACAACAACCATTTTCTTTATCTCTCAGTGTGTGTCTCGTATAACCCCCCCCCGTAAAAAAATTAAGACGGGTCCAAACGGAGAGGAGTTTTATCAACCTATACATCATAAACTCAAGCTTTTTCCTTCGCACTCAAAGCACATGCTGTACAATAAGACACCCTCCCTAGTGGCTGCCTACGCACTGACTGCTGTAGATCTCTTCATGTAAAAAAAAAAATTTAAGAAGACCGGTCAAACGAAGGCCAGACACAAACTGATATCCATCAGCACAGCAGCCGGGTTGTGCTACGATACTCTTGTGGGTCTTGCTGCTGCAGATTAATGATGTTTGATATGTGGATTGTGTTCTGATCGCAGACTGGTTTAGTATGTACATTAGTATGTGTCGTGCTGTTCCTCCTCTGTCAGCGATGTAGGACCCCTTGGTTTTTTTCTGCCCTATGACCAAGGCTAATTGAATAAAATACTCGCTTGTCCAGATATTGATTAAATATGGTGGTAGCTCTGAGTTGGAGTTTTGTGATTTTTTTCCCCCCCCCAGACATCACAGTCAATCAAAGTTTCTGAGGATGATGCTTTTTCAATTGTTTAGATATTGTGGCCATCACCAGTTATTATAAGTCCTTGTTCTGTTATTCCAAACAAACCACAAACATTAAAAGCATGTCTTCCTGTGCACTGGATGATTCTTCACAGGGAAGGCCTTACTGTATGGAGTTGTTGCATGCTCTCCCTGTGTTGCCGTGGGTTTCCTCCCACCACCAAAACATGTATTTTAGGTTCAATTCAGGAATTGTGAAGCAACATTATCATTCATTTGGAGTGGTCCAATAGTCCAATAGTCACTCCCTGTAGCTGATAAATGCTCCGTGTTCACCAGCTAGTTGCTAACTGTCTGTCTGCTGTTTGGTGTTGAGCAGGCTTGGTCTGCAGTCTGTAGCTTGTCCGCTAGTCTATATCCTTGACGTTCCACTTCCGGGATTGCTCCGGTGCCGCAGAAAATCCTCAGATCTCTGCATGGTAAATTGAGACTGCTAGCTAGACTATTTGTCCAATCTGAGTTTTCTCTCGCACGACTATTTTACAGCGGCTCCGTGCAGAGCTTAGCGCCGCCCATGACGATTGTGATTGGTTTAAAGAAATGCCAATAAACCAGAGCATGTTTTTCTCGCAAGCAACCAATCACAGCTGTCAATCATGACGTTCCGCCTCGGTTTTATAGCATCAAATAATTAGTAAAAAAAAAAAAAAATCAGCAAAATGAACACTTGAACAGACATTAGTGTGATGAGAACTACCTAAAATGACAGAAACCATCTTTGGGTAAAAATTATTTGACGTGTACTTTGGCCCATGTCCCATCCACTTAAATGGAGGGGGTGGGATTTTCGACCTTTACTGCAGTCAGCCACCAGGGGGCGATCAAGATGTTTTGGCTTTACTTTTTCAGTCTATGGATCGAACCCTTGGTCTGAAAACAATGGTATATGGTCCAGAATCACGATCTGTAGTATGATGGATCAGGGCTTGACAAAACCCAGCCACCTGCCACATAAAGCAGGGGAAATGCAAATACAAAATCTACATTTTGCTCTATGCTATTTGAGCCATGTCTGCATTTGTCCAACAGTTCAACTTTGTAGTAAGCAATCAAGCAACGGAAAAGATAGAGTGCCTAATGGAAAAATCCCTCCTCTCCGTTGACTCTACAAAGCTCTTCATCCCACATGTCTCCATTAGAATAGCATTGCCCTGTGTGGTATCTCTGATGCCCGAGTGTGATTGTGTGACTATCTGGATGCTATCAGGTCTGCATGGTCAAAGAGGAGGATGTAGCCGATAAGCATCAGCTAGTGGATCGATAAAGTACACAATCTGTTTGTGAGTGTGTATGTGTGTCTATTTCTGAGGGTGACACAGAAGATAAATGACAGATAACAAGAGGATCTTTAGGATGGCCTCACTAAATACAGCCCCGTGTTCTCTTTTCTTTTCAGCCCGCAGGATCAAAATGTGATGAATTTCTGTTTCATCTTGTGAGCGGAAAATGACACAGTGCTCCTTGTCATGTGGGAACCAAAAACAGGATCACAACCCAGTTTAGACCATGACCCAGTGAATAATAAGAGATTTCTGTGACCCACCTAAGAATCAGCCAACCTTTCAATGTCAGTGTAAAAGCCCATGGTACATGTACTCACTTCGCTATCGTCTGCCTTTATGTATTTGGGTTTATTTCCTCCATTAGTCTCGGGACAAAAGAATGAGTTTCTTGGTCCCAAAGGTCCTAGGTCGGATAAGTCTAAGCAATACACAACACAGCCAACTTCACAACAAAAGATATTGCAATAGCTAGTATGCAAATTCACTGGGGCCAAAAACTTTTGAAAGCGATCGCTTCTCTTTGTGAGACCTGTTTCATGTTTTATTCTGGATTCGTGACTCATCTGCTATGCTTCATTTCAACAGGAAGACTTTTCATCTATTTTGCACAAATGACCCAAGTTCCTCAGTCGTAGTCTCAGGTGGAAGAAGGGCAGGCACCCTATTGCACTAGACTAGGAGCTCTTCTGTTTTAATAAAAGGCACTTTGAACTGCGTTAGAAGCCTTTTGAAGTGTCCACCCACTCTTCTCAGCCCTTTCCTATAGGGGATATGGAGCGAGGCGGGTGATGTGGTAAAGATAAAACACAGAAAAGTTCACGCTGTTATGAACTGAGATTCTGACACTTAAAATAAATGCATGAACATAAACAATGCCTTGACTTTATTACAGCTTAATCGGAAGTCACAGAACAGTTTGCCAATTTTACCTACTTTTCAAAAACTTGAGCAAACTTGGTTGTACTACCCTCATCATTTTTAATCAAAGCAACTCATTACCTTTTTCTCATCACATCTCAAGGGGAATAAACGGTCACCAAATCAAAAGGAATTTACACTGCTACTGAACTTTACCAACAACAAAAGGAAGACAGAAAATGGAACCCAAGTACAGTACGACAACGTGTAATACGTGGAATCTACAAAATGGCTGCTGCTACCTTGCACTTTTTGCACTTGAATGAAGATTAATGAAACAAAACAAGCTTACATCTGGTTTAGAACGATGGCCATACTCCATTTCTTCACCTGTATTATCTGAATCACACACTCAAAAATGACTCAACTTTGACAAGTCAAGTCAGTTTGATTCATAGAGCCCATGAATCACACATCTCCTTCAAAGTTCTTTACAATCTGTACAATATACAACCGCCTCTATTCTTAGACCTATCAGATTAAATATTGCCTGAATGATGCAGTCACAATGATTATGCTTTAAACTAGATTAAATTAGAGGGCCCTTGGATGAGATTACCTCTCCAAGACCAAGAATGTGTTCAGAGGTCTCTTGTTGTGTCCTTCTAACAACCTTTAAGGCAGTTTGTTCCAGTTTGGTGAATCTGTCAAAGGTGAAACCAATATAACTACAGGGCTAGGTATGGGACCTGCATATTTTTATTTTTTTGGGCCTTTCTGCCTTCATTTGATAGGAAAGGGGAGAGAGAGGGGGGAATACATGCAGGAAAACCATTACAAGTCAGATTCGAACCCTGGACCTTGTGCGTCGAGGAATAAACTTCTGCATAAGTGTGCCCGCTCTACCAACTGAGCTAACCGGCTACAAACTTGAATGCTTTTTGAATTTAGACTGAAATGTGTCCATAGCATTGTGTAATCAAACCTGAATGCTTTGTCAGGTCTTTACATATTCTTTATTCAGACATTTCCAGAATTAGGTCACTATTTTGCCAACTCTTTACCATTTCATTTTGGCAAAGTTCTTGGCAACATCTTTGTTTTAAAGTTTTGTTTTGTTATAGGCACTGAAAGTCAGTTATCATATTGACACCAGTGTCAAACAATTTACTGCCTAGCAGTTATATGCCTCCGCCAAGCAACCAAGATGCAGTTTACATCCATGTCTGTCCAGACTGCAATAATATATATAGTGAAGACTTTGAAACAATTTAATAAAAGGAATTAGGTATGATGGGTTTTTGGCAAAATGTGGATGTTCAGATACATCTTCAACCTTGCAGCACATAAAATCTATACAACATCTAAAGTTTTAAGATTAGTGTCACCAATTCAGTATCCAACCAAATGTCTCCCCTTCTGTATCTGAGTTAGGGTGTTGAATAAGGGTCAGAAAAGTGATTTTCGTGCGTGTGAGGCGTCCTTTCCCCATTGTTTTCATAATCACAACCGTCCCGTTATTGTCGCGCGCCCCCCAACGGCTGCCTCCCGGCTTGTGAGGTGTCCTTTCCCCGTTGTTTTCTTCCTAAACCCAACCTCTGAATAGATGGTTCCCATTTCGTGCTGGCCACCACGAAAAAAACGAGATAAACTTGTTGTTGTACATGAATCAATAGATTAAAAATAACATGACAATTACACAAACTGCCGTGAGACCGTGTTGGGTAGAAGCAACCATCGTTTATATTAAAGGGGTATTTCAGCAATTTAGTAATGCCCTTCCATGAAGTTGGGGGACTCATACGAGATAGATACAAAAAAAAAGATTGAACCAGTAGAGGCTGAGATAGCCTGACTTTTAATCCCTCGTGTCAAGCTCCCAAAAAAGTGGTTTCTATATTCATAAGCTCCTTGCTAATTGAACTTCATGTAATATCCCAGGAGTACTATTGGTGCAGTCCCCCTTTAAAACAAAAAAGAAGTAAAACTGTAAAAACTGCAAATGCAATGTAGTCAACCTCCACAACCTTCTCCCTAGACATTTGGGCTATAATAATAAAAAGAGAAATTAATCTCATCCTTTGATTTGCATATGGTTGATATAGCCTGTAAGCTTAGAACAACGCACTGAAGAGCATTGATACTTAGTTAATTCCCCTGTCCCCCTGCCTCAGTACACCACTCAACAGTTGGATGGCCATTACATGTATCCACTAAGACAGTGAGGACCATCAAAAATCTTTTAAAACTAATTTGCCACATATGATTACTCATGTGCCTTCAGAGGAACAGTGGAGTGAAGTGTATTAGCGGGAGGGATAAGTGGGGTCAGAAGAGAAACAACACAGGAAAGTGTCATTTGGATTGCAAAACACATGAGAGATACATGTCATAATAGACTGTTCTCTATTAACCCTTGTGTTGTCTTCGTTTCAACCTTGAAAAAAACCACTTTTTTCTGACATTTGTGACGCCTTTTTTCACAATTAGTTTTTGCTTTTTCCAACGTTTTAAATTTTAAAATTTTTCTTCTACACATTTTCAGCGCTTATTTCTATGTCCCATATTTTCTGATATAAAACAAAAATTTAAAAATGGGCCAATGTGACCCAAAGTCAACACAAGGGTTAATATTTTCATACATTCATCAGGAACAGTTTATTACACAAAAATATTAAATCTGCCCTGCTGTGTGTAGCAAGTAGCGATGACAGAAGCCATGAATGCAAGCTAGGAATAAGGAAATGAACAAGAATGTAAATGAAAAGGGGCACAGAATCCCCTGTGACTTAATCATCAGTGACATTTGAATATTTCCTATTTGTGTTCTGCAGAGTAAGTTCTGTGACGGTAAGACAAACACATGATGCAATTAAATGGCTCTTAGCAGCCAAGCTTCCAGGAAAGAAGAAAGTAGGGCAGAGGGCACTAAGTAAATGACATGGAATTATTAAGTAGAAGCTGAGGAGACATGAGGCACGAGTAGTGTCATGACCCTCAAGTATCCTGTTATCTCCTGAATGGTTAAACATCTCTCGCATCCTCCTCCTCCTTTCATCAACTCGCTCGCTCTTTCCTCTCCTTCTGTTAATGCTGCTCCCTCCATCTCTGATGTCTTTCTCTTATCCTTCATTTTTCTCACTTAACCTGCCTGCTTTTTTTCCATACTGTCCTTTTTCTATCTCATATCTCTTCCATCTTCTAATATCTCTACTGTCCCACTTTTTAAAACGTTTTTTCTTCTCCCAAGCCTAATTTAAGTATAAAACAGCACGTACAATCAATCCTAATTTCATGAAGCTTGTTGACAAATTGGCCTTGAGAAATTTGGACAAATACACGGTCCAATCCGCCATCTTTCCAGAATAATGAGACAATTAATATTAGCTCTCTGACACAAACTTAATTAGAGGCATCTTATCGTGACCTCTGACCTTCCTCTGGAGTGAGAAAACAGTTAATAACACATTAAGCTGTAGTCTCGAGATATCTCTTCCATTTACTGTATATTCTGTTTATTAAACTTAAGCTATAGGGATATTGTAACACAACTCCCAGAGGCATTATCAGAGGTAGCATCCGTGTATTTGAGATATATGACATTCAGTAACGATTAATTGGAAGTCAAGGGGTCGGATGCGAGACCTGCTCGCAAAATTACAGACTGGCTATGTGTTAAAGGAAAACCTGCATAATAGAAAGTGTACTGTTTTTAGCAGAAGGCTTTTTTTCTAATTTTTTTTATGTGCAGTGTGCACATAGTTTCATAAATGAGACCCCTAGTTTTTTTAGCAAGCTTGCTTCTTCTCTAACAACTAGGCCACTGCCACACTCCTCCCCTTATGTTTTATTGTGGATGCTCCACCTTTCTTTTCTCATCTCATCTGTCTCTCTCAATTAAACACGCCAACGATCAGAGGGGCATCTGGAGATGCATCTTTAAGCTTTAATACACTTTGAATAATTAACGTACACACTCAACACACACACACACACACACACACACACACACACACACACACACACACACACACACACACACACACACACACACACACACACACACACACACACACACAGCTGAGTCTATCAGTGGCAGGCAGCTCCCCCAGCCAGAGAGACCCAGAGGGAGAAGGGAAGCTTGCTCTGTGCCAGCCCCAGCCCCGGAGCCTCTGAGCTGGGCAACTCGGAGCAGTGTACCAGCCTGTGCTCCAGCAACAATGGCAAGATAGATGTAACTCTGACACCCTTTAGCTGAAAGACACAAAGAGAGGGTGTCTGGCTCCAGCTAATTGACTTGTTGAAGGAATGAGGGAGTGGGTGAACAAGAGGGAAAGAGCTCATTTGGTTAGAGATCAAAAAGGGAAACCCGTATGGAGATGGCTGGCGAGGTTCATGGCATGCTCTGAGCAGGGATTCTGTAGGGGGGGGGTGCGTGGCTGGCTGCGTATGTGCACGTGCAAACATACATTCCTGCATGCCTGCGTTTTCCTGCAGCAGCAAGGTGACTTGACAGAAAGATATGACTTATATATACTGTATGATCTAACTAACTCACTCATCATGGTTATTCATCGTCTAATTAGCGGCACAAAGGCAAACACTGATCCACATATCTATATACTATATTCACCTTCTGTTCATCTGGAGCCTAACACAGCCAGCTAATGATTATCAATAAGGCTAGGCTAGAAAGCCACCGGTTCAACACCCTGTGCAGCAGCAATGCATCATGGACCTACTGTATTTCGCTGAGTGTAAGGAGGTCAGGCTTCTAGGAAGAGGGACAGAGAGAGTGGAAAGGGGAAAGAAGGGAAGAAACCAGAGATAGGCGATGAATGGGGCAAAAGGGAAGAAAGAGGGTGGGCGGACTGAAAAGAGGAAGATGAAGAAAGAAAAATGCAGTGTAGGAAGGAAGAAAGGAGGTAAGGAGATAGGGAAAGAAGAAAATGAAGAATAGAAAAAGAAGTAAAAGGAAGGAAAATATGAAAGGAGGAGGGAAGAAAGAAAGAAAGAAGATCACACTGAGTATCACGCTGAGAGCTGGTGAGTTGCAGTTTCACATATTGAAAAGGTCAGAGCCTTGATAGTTAAATAAACTGTTTCAGAACTGCTGATGCAGAACAAGCAATGTCTTTTGACAGATTCAGATGACTTCACTCAGTCCTAATGAATGCATCAGGCCTAAATAAATACCCACTCGGAGCAATACTTTCCGAAAAACATGAAGAAATAAATATAAATAACTACTGATCTAAAATCGACACTATCCAATACCTCAATAGTCTTTGTGGCAATCCTGAGAGGGGTATTCATTATATGCAACTAGGCACAAAGTACCAGTGTGGATGATGGTGGATGGATCATGCAGGAGACCCTAACCATGACCTCATATATTTTTTTTCTTCCATAACTGCAAAAAAAAACAATGTACATAATAAGTCATTCATGTTATAAACAGGTATGTGTGCTTGCACAAATTTGACAGGTGGGTGGGGTGCCGGATGAAATTGCATTGTGTTAAGGCAAAATGTGTGCCAGACAATGCCGTTCTGTTTTTTTCCAGAGCCCTCTGCATCAGGACTTCCACTGTGCAAACTCAGTTATTCAACTTACATGGCTTTGATGCCCAATATATGTTTAGCAGTTTCTTTTGTAACATCATTATGTGTGTACTGCCATAGTAAATGTGAAGGCAATATTAGGATACTATCAATAACCAAAAGCTCATGACTAATGACAAACTGTTGCTGCATGGAGATGTTACACAAAAAGAAACAGAAAAAAAATCAGTCACTTCCTGTCAAAGCTCCCATCTGGGGCTGTTACTTGGCAGCCATTTTGTGTCTCTGCTGTCAATCATGTTAGGGCATTAATTCATTTGTGGGACATGAAATATCCTGGGTGAAAAGCGACCGCATGCAAGATGAATGAAACAACTTAATTAACAAGTGAGCGAATTGCAATCAATGAATAAATGAATAAGCAGGCGAGCTAGTAGACAGGAAAATAAATGCAAACCAACCTCTTTTTCTATTACCTTTTCTGTGTTTTTTTTTGTCTTATTTTGTCCTATTTCCTTCAATCTGAATGAAGTCAGCAATGGCCCATTCGGCTCTACCAGCCCAATGCTGGCATTCATTGGAGCAGAGCAAATTAGTTTCTCTCCGTGTTTGTTTATCCTGGTGTTTGTTTCTGTCATTGTTTGTGTTTATACATATTTCTGTTGATGGCCTTCTCAAGTGTTTCTCCGACTCTTTTCTCTTGCAATTTTCTGCCTGGTCGCCCCTAATGTGCCTCTCGGTTTATCTGCTGTCACAACACAGCTGATTTATATATATTTACATACCAGGAAGTGACATCAGATAATTACACTTACTTCAAGAGGGCAACAACTATACATTAGCTGTTATCGGTTTGCACACAGGATGAATTTTTGTGATGTACCTGTGGCACAGTTTTATGGATTCTATGAGTTTTATCAGATATGAAGTGAAGTCAGCCTCAAGAAATTTGACACATGCCTTTGGGAAGATAACCAGTGTAGTGTGAATTCAATCACTTTGGCAACCTACTGCTAATGACACAGGGGGAAACTTTTTCAGGCAGAGGAGACGGGCAATATTGCTTTCAGCAGGGGTTACGAACTGGCAAATTGGAACAAAATCAAGGCTAGAGGAGATAAATGTGTGATGACAAAACTACTGCTGTTGGCTCAAATGTGCGCATATGCATTGCACATTCAAAATGCTACCAATTCAATGATGGAGAACATAAGGATACATCGAAAACACATGCATCCAACACAAGAGCCCGTAGCTGTCTCTTCACTCTCCGCTGTGTTAATAACAATAATCCCTGTGAGGATGTCCTGATGACACTGTTCGTGTGTGTCTATCAAAATGCCTGATGTTCAAAGTGTCTTGGTAACCATGGTGACGCCTGCACCAAAAAGACATGAGAAAACAAAATAGGAAAGGACATAAAATAAAATAAAAAAAAAAAAAAGGCTGAATTGGTGTGGTTCTCCAAAACAAGATAAGGATGGATGTCAGCCTGGTGTGTTTACAGTAGACACGCACACACACACACACACACACACACACACACACACACACACACACACACACACACACACACACACACACACACACACACACACAGCCCTGAAATTGCTGCCCGATTTGAACACTTTAACAGACATCATAATGCAAATATATCTCACTTCCTTGTCATATTTGATAGACACCCACACACATGGACACAAGCAATGTCTTAGGTCAAAACCATAGACTGTAAAAAATAATGGATGCAGCATCAGTGACGTCACCCATTGGTTTGTGGACTGCCGTTTTGAAGCTGGGAGTTTGCATTTTGGCCGTCGTTGTCTCTGTATTTCTGAGCCAGAAGTGACCAAGGGCGGAGCTGGGGGAGCCAATGTTGTGTATGGTTTCAAGCCAATGTTGTGTATGGTTTCCGCTAAAGAGGAAAAGTTACCATTTTCAAACCTTCTGATGCGAGTCATCCAGCGGAGTTTTACTAGCGGGTAAACACAGACCACGACAAAACAAGAAATAATCCGTGCATTAAGCTTTAGGAGCTTTCCATCTTTACTCTCCTCCCTGTTATGTTGCATTCGGAAATCGATTGTTTTTGACTGATAAAATTGCTGCGGCCGGAAACAGACCTACGGTAAGTTGTTCAAAACCTTTCTTTTTAGTAAACTCTGTGTACAAAAACAATGTTGTCAATGCTTTCGTTAAGGTGTAGAGCCCCTGGTGATACTTCGAGCAAAGTTTCATGTTGTGTCGAGCCTTCTTAGTGTTTTAAAAACAGCTATTTTGAGGCTAGCATAAAAGTGCCCCTAGCACTCCCATTCAAAAGGCCGTTTGACCAAAAAACGAAAATACGGTAAATCTAAAAAGTGGCCATTCCGTCCTAAATATGCTTTTAAACAAAAGTTTGACTCGGGTACATTCGCAAAAAGACCTTAGGTTGCATTTTGGCGAGAGTTACACTTTAAGTTACTAGCTAATAGTAGCACTAGCTGGCTAGCTTTGTTGGCAGAGCGCTGAACGAGACATTTTTAGGCACCCAAAATATTCCAGTTCACTTTGAGGAAGTGATAACACACAGTCAGAGGGTCAAAGCGTAAGATGAAAACATGGACAACACCCAAAACAAGTTCACAGGCACAGATAAACCTATGCATGCTGACACACTTGCAAATATTCATAGACACGCCTGCTTCATGCCCACCCACACTGAGTACTCTAAGTTGCATGATTTCAACATCTCAGCTTCTCTGCAAAGAAAGATGGAGTATGTGAAAGAGTGAGAGAAGGAAGTAAAAAGAAAGCACAGGCAACAAAAGGCTGAATTTGTGTCCATGCAACACAAAATGTTACTCTGACAAAATAAGATGTGTCGTCTTACAGCACAGTTTAGAGCAAAAGAATGAGAAGAAAAGAAAGAAAATGTCAATTATATCGCCTTGCATTAAGGTGATTTTTAAACTGCCTAAAATAGAGACAAAGATGTGAAGGTGTTTGAGTGTTAAGCGTGACTTTGTGAGGACACAAAAGTTCACTCGTGTTTGTAAGTGTGCGTTTCTGTGTTTGCGTGAGACACAGTGAGAACTAGAGACCTAGACGAAGACAGGGGGACTGTGAAAGCGAGTCAGCTCATGGCTAGATGAGGGTTTTCATGCAAATATAACATTTGGGACGGTAGCGCGCGCTGCCATTTGCATACTCATTCACCGCGACTCGTTTATAAGTGAATAAATCCAGAGCTGCTTGGAGTACAACAGCTGCTGCTGGGCCACTCATAGCAACACTTATTCGCACACGCACTTGCACACACAGGCACAGGCACAGGCACACACACACACACACACACACACACACACACACACACACACACACACACACACAATGATGTACAGGTCCCAGCTGCATCTTTGGAATTACTATGCCATGGTACCATACTTGTGTGTGCATGCGTGTGCACATGCATTAATACTCGTAAATGTATTAACGTGTTGCTTTGCATGTCTGCCCTTCTGAATCTTGCTGTGTTAGTGTTTGTGAGAGCATGTTTATCTGCATGTGCTCATGGATGTTTTGTGTGTACCCTCACCTCCGAGGTGTTGACTCGTCCCTCCTGGAAGGAGCAGTCGCTGGCATCCTGCGTGCACATGTGGCGGTATTTGCACCAGTGACAGGGGAAGTTTCCATTGACACAGGAGAGGCACCTGGAGCGAGGCAGAATGTGACAGATGGAGGAGACAAAGAAGAGTTAAAGTTACAAACACCAATAAATATAATCTCCATTCTGTCCATGGTCGTCCATCCATGCTAACTCAGGCAGTACAGAAATGCTGAACTACAGTTCTGAGCTCATTTAGAAACTGTGTTACCAAGTTTGTCCACAAGAAAGAGCTGACAAGTTTATTTGCAACATGACTTCGCGTAAACATAGACGCCACTTTCCTAAAGCCAAGTGGCGTGTTATCTGTACATATTTTGAGCTATCCGCGTGTATATCTACGCTGTAAACATAACACGCCACTTTCTAAAGCCACGTGGCATGTTATCGCGAGGCTTCGTGTTATCGCGAGGCTATGGTTGGTTTTAACGTCACACGCGGGGGGAAAGAAAAACCGGTTGGGATTAGGAAAAGAAGAACTGGGTTGGGTTTAGGAAAAGAAAAACATGGTAAGGAAACAACACACACGGAAAACGAAGGAAACATCACTCTCCTGTGTTTGACCCATACACCACCCCGACCAACCTCCCTACGTGGATAAACAAGCTAAAAAGCGAGTGTGCATCTTGATAACATGCCAATAACGGCATACCAATTGGCGTGTCATACATACGCCACTTCATGAGATCAGTCTGTTATTTGGTTAAATTTTACTTGAAGGTATCTACATAAGAGTGACATGACACTGTCATGAACGTGTCATAAACATTATAAACAAGTCATAAACATGTATGACATAACGCTTCTGTCATTAAGTGTCATTCGGTTTTTATCCTGACAAGTTAGGGTTAGGGTTAGAGTTAGGGTTCATGTGTCATGACTGTGTCATGTGTTCATGACAGTGTCATGTCACTCTTATGTAGATACCTTCAAGTATAGTGTTACCGTTTCTTTTTTGGTTGTAAAATGTCGTGCTCAGTATGTATCTTGGTCACAATAAAAAATAAAATGAAATCTAAGGGATCAAACGTGATTGGTCAGTGCTACTTGGACTACAAAGTGGCTGCATGCGGAAACCAGAACTCTTTCGATAGCAACATCTTGTTCCGTTGCCTACAACTTCTGCATTCATTTGCAGATATCTGTTTATAGAGATTAGTCGGGCTCAACAATTCACAACAAAAATGACATCTGGAAATCAATTTTTCTGTTAAGATTCTTAAATACACAAATAAAGGGCAACATTTCCATCTCATTCTCCCTTCTCACATGTGTAGCTAAAATGTCCATCCATCCATGTGGACATTATTATTCTATACTGTCAACCAAATTTAAAGCTTTCATCTGAAAGCACAGATTAAAAAGTAGTAGCAACATTAGGAGACAAACACACACATCATCAAGAACATTTTTGTAAAGAGAAAAAAACAATGCAAATTTGAGAATTCTACTGACATTTGCTTACTCATAATTTCTATAATTGCTCAACATTCCATCCAACACTGATGGAAACCCAGCTGCTATGACCCGGATTCATCATAGATGAGGTACGATATACTCAGGGAGAGCTGTTGCAAAGTGAAATACAGGACGAGTGGAAACACAGATGAAAAGAAAACCTTCAATGGGGGACACGTACCACACGCTGACAGGCCGAGGTTGGACATGCATCCAAACATTCGCACAACATCAAAATAGTTATGGCCAAATCTCCAGAAATCACGTTGGAATGACGAGTGTAACTGTGGCCCCGTGCATTAAGACTTTATTCCAGCTGTCAGTGAGGCCAAGGCGGACGCTGAAAGCATCCGAGAGAGAGCAGGAGCGAATCCTCGGCGATCCACTCCTCCCTTCTCATTCTCCATGCTTGGAGGCTTACAGTGAACTAAGCTGGCAGACCAAGATAAGCCTGTTTTTATATAACACTTGGGGTTTTTTTCTCCTTTTTCTTCAGAGTTGAGGATAGAAAATGAATACATGCACATTCAAACATGGATTACCACCCAAAAACAAGGCTATCATGGCTACCAGGAGAAAAAAAAAAGCAATGCGAAGGAAGTTTGTACAAAAACACAAAGGTTACTTTAGGTTTTTACTTTACATTTAATATGATAAATTAAAGCAACAATTGCTCAATAGATATTCAATTCAGCAAAGCTTTGTTTTCATGATTAAAAAAGGGAGGTTATTAAATCTTAGCAATGGCACATATTCTAAATTCACCCATAAATGTCCAGTAATGTGTCATGTTAAATAATAAACAATAATTACAAAGTCTGACATAAGTTCACGTCGAGTAACACTTAACAAATCCTGACATGCTCTTTTCAACTAGAACAAGTTCTGGCTTTCTAGTCCTTACACAACTTCTGAACTAAATTACACTTAACTGGCTTGAAAACAGCGAGTTCTAATTACATGTTACGTCAGTCCTCGCTCCCATACGCTGTCACTGTACTCAATCAAGCCTCCGAAAACTCAACCCACACACACCCACAGTCTCTGCTCGCCAACTCGCATCCACCCGAGGAACTGACTGGGAACCTGTGGGGTCCTTTCTATGTATCCATCATCCAGTTATCGCTCTCCAGATTTATTTGCACATGTTGCTTTGCGCTGCTGACTGTAGTGTTTATTCAACTAATGCTACATTCCACTAACGGTCTTTGCTAGGTTCACCATTTTCCTGCTGAGAGTTAGATGAAAAGATCGATACCACTGACAAGGCTGTACACTAAGTATGAACCTACAGCCAGCAGGCTGTTAGCTTAGCTTAGCATAAAGACTGTAAGCAGATGGGGGGCGGTCTGTTAAAAGGGAAAACAAAATTCACCTATTAGGCCCACTAAAGCTCACAGATGAACACGTTATATCCTAACTGTTTAATACGTACAAAATCGTAGATCGAGAAACCATATTTCCAAAAATGTCGAAGCTTTGCTATTGCTTTATTGTTGATATTAAAATATATTGATTAGTAAAGCTATAAGACAGGCATGAACTGAGCTTCTTGTAAGGTGAAAAGAGAGTTTTTCTTTAGCTTGTTTTGGTTTTAAGGCACATTTAACTGTATGCTGCTGGATGTGTAATTTGGCGGTTGTTTGCTCGCAATAAACATAACCATGTTAAGGCAACATGATGATAACGCTGTGTGTGTTTCGGTTTGTTTTAGAGTTTCACTGCCTCCCAGAGGCCAAAAATGTATTCTGTTTTAAAGCTGCATGACATTTCTCTGCTACAGGAAGTCTCTTTTTACATTAAGTGAAAGTTAGCATTGAGCATTATAGTAAAATATAGCTATGCTTAGCACATTATTGGACTGTACAATGTCTAAATCCATACAGCCCTGAAGGCAGAGTGGGACGTTCACAGCCTTTTAATTCTTTCTAAACAGTAAATTCAAAGGAAAAATAAACCACAATACCACCTTCACTGTTTGACTGACAAGCGATCTCTCTGACAAGTCTAGTGCAAAAGCACCACAGTAATGAGCCACCACGGGGGTTTAAAACCGGGGCCTCCAAACTGAAGGACAATCGCTCAGCTCACAATGCCACCCTGCTGCCAGAAAGACTGACTTTAATTTGGATTTCAGTCTAATCCACGTTCTGTCTTTGTCCCTCTGTCCTTGGTTTATTCAGATTTTAGAGGGTTAACTCCTAACCCGCCTGTATTGGAGTGACAGAGTGATAGGGGCTTCATAGCTTAGAGGCTAGTGAGACTAGATTGAACTGCAGTGTGAGGTTTCTAATCAATGCCAGTGGATTTCCATGGGGATAAGGGTGGACTAAGGTTATGCTAACAGTCTTATGTTTGCTAGTAAAGCTGGTGAGCCAGTTCCTCCTCACTATTAACCCAAGGGTTTATCGATTTCTTGTTGCAGGGGTGTGTGCCCACACATTCACAGCTGTGTGTGTGTGCATGCTCACGGCCGCGATAACACACACTCACAGACTGACACGCACCTATACACAAGCTTTTCGCCCCGTGTTGACATCGTAGCATTCCTCTGGGTCACCTGGGCAGTGGAGACTTGTCCTACAGTAGAGCTGTCAATGCTTGGACGACTGGCCTGGGTAAATGGGCTGTGCTGCTGCAATGTGGTCAATAAAATGCTATTTAGCAAGGCCTAGCAACAGAGAGTCAAACGCCATTTCATCTTCTCCGAGCTTTTGTTCTAGCGAGGCCGGATCGATTGAACAAAGCTGTTGATATGCGAGCAGTGGCCCCGCACTAACGTATGTGAAAGTGCTCATTTAATTCTGGTCAATGTGGATAAAGCAACAGATAAAGCTGCCATTCTGTCCTGATTAGGAAGTATCTAAAGTTCATTAAAACATGACAACATGTGCCGATCCAATGAATTAGTGCCAGTGATCCGTTTTGAGACACAAAGCATAAAGCTTTAATAGCCTAATCAGTTCTTTAAGCAACGACCTAGGCATGTTGTTCTGATTAAAAGCTCAGATTGGTTTGACATCATATCTATCACACATCTTTCAAGTGGATAGTGTTTCAAAGAGAGATACGACTGGCTGTGCTATGTGATCTATAAATAGGCCTCTTTGTGTTTTATCGAATTAAACTCCAAAGTGAGCAGCGATGGAATGATGCATACATCATTAAGTTATACAGCACAGGAACTAAATGAGAAGTTTAGATTCTCAACAGGGGACTCAGACTCATTATAAGATATTACTGCATCTTGTCACGATGTCCAAAAGCAGTAAGTCTGCGAGTCTCAACCCACAGTTTAATTAAAGCGCATCGCACTTATTGAGAATTGGACCAACAACTATTGCGACAAAAATCAACTAATGGCGAAAGTAATCACAGGAAAGTTGAACTCAAAACTGTTTCCAACAAGATGAGTCCAAAAGTTGCCAGTGTATACCGCAATTGTGGTCTCTGAACAGAAGGCCAAAGTGAACGGTCTGCCTGGAAGTGAGAGCCCTTCATGGGGGCCGGAGCGTGGGCTGGTCCCCTCCCTTGAGTGCTTCTTTTCACTGCATAGATTTCAGCCCCTTTCATATTGTAATGGTTATGGTGGCCTGCGGCTGCGGCGTTAACCTTTCAGCTGTGTGGGACGCATTATTCCTGACACAATGGACACAATCTCTGTCTCCTTCACTAACACTCTGCTTTATATCTCTCTTTCCCTCTTCATGCCTCTTTTTTCAGTTGTCTATTCCCTCACCAGCTCTCAGGGAATGAGAGTTTACTTCCGTGTCTCACTCTTCCCTCTAGCGCTCTTCCTCCCATTTGTTTCTCTTACTCTCTTTAGAGACGCATTATTCCTCCTCCCGCATGCTCAATTAAACTATTCCAAACCTCTTTTTTAATGCAAATTTCTAATATTGTAACAGTGTATGCAACTAGCTTGCAGCGAAATTTGCTGTGCCAAGTCTGCGCCTTCTGTGTGCTCCCTCTGACTGTGCGTGCACCTGTTTATGCGTGTTTGTATGAGAACGTGTAAGGCTGGTGATGCAGGTGCTGCATCCACCTTTGAGCACATTGAGCGAGGCTGTGTGAAGTTGCACACGAGCGCTTGCCTGCAGACTGCTCTGCTTGTGCATCTGTGCTGATACAGTACGTCTGCTGTTGCGAGGCCTGTGCTACCCTTTCACCCGCCCACCACGCCCACGAGGAGAACTCCATTATCTGCCGCTTAATGCCGCCGGCTACCGCGCCTGGCTTCCTACAGGCGGTGTCAAAGAGTCAGAGGGGAAAGGAGACGACGGAGGGGGAGTGGTGTATAATATGTGGGTTTATGTTACAGCTGCTGCGGTGATAACTGCACTGTAGTTTTACAGTCCTGCAGGGGCCAGCGAAGCCAACATCAAAGGCTTAAACAGCAGCACGCCTGTTTATGCAGCAAAGAGAGGAGGGCTAGGTGGGCTGGTTAATGGGTACAGAGCATAAACACACACACACACACACACACACACACACACACCAACACACACCAACACACACAAAATGAGAAAACGCTTCCTGCATGCACAAAAATATGCATACATATACACTACAGTGCAGTTACTTTGACACATCCTGTATGCTCTTTAACTCACAAGGAACAAACAGAAACACACACACACACACACACACACACACACACACACACACACACACGTTCACACTCACACATTCACAAAATGAATCAAAGCCATTGAACTAGGCCTGGAGGCCCTGAGAAGTGGCCCAGGTGAGCTCTCTCTCCAAGCCCACTCCATTATGACGATCTTCACACAGGCACCCTGGCTAGAGCTAATTAACGGCCTATTACTATGCAGATATATTCAGGTCCAAAAGCAGAGCGCAAGCAATAAATGGGCTTGATGAACGAGAGAGGGGCAAGAAAAGGGAGGTGGGGGGGACAGAGACGGTTAAGAGGGGTCAGGGCCGGGGAAGGGAGAGAGGGGTAAAGAGAGGGATGGGAGAAGAAAGTAATAGGCAAACAAGAGGAAGGTGGGAAGGCAAGAGAGGAAAAGAGGGCCAGGAGGGAACGATGGTGACATGAAAGAGAACAAAAGCAGGACGCTTTACACTCCTTATTACTAGGTGCTTGTAATGCTGGGGATTCAGGAATGAAAGATTATGGTCATAATTTGTAGTTTTTAACTCTTTTCAGTGTTTGGCGTGGTAACTTTTTTATAACAGAGGAACCAGAGTCTAAATTTAGCACCTTGGGCATAGCTTATTTAATGCATTTTTGGTCTTTAACTTCATGGTTTCTCAGTTGCATTAAAATGCACACACAACACCAATTACGAACACACAAAAGACACTTTGGAGACAATGTTTCTGAGTCCTTAGTTTATGGCATACTATTTGGCTGTTTTTCTGTATTGGTTTTTATGTCCTGATAATCTGACTCTCTTTCCCCCCCATTCTTTTCTTTTACGAGGGGTGTTCAACTCATCAAAAAAGATAAATAAAAAACCCTCAAATGGATTTTATTCTTAATTGAGGATATTTTGAATGATGTAAACATTAGTGGAGGAAGTAATGCTGCCATCACTCTACACTTGGCAAGAGAAAGAGAAATCCACTCTGAGTATGCCACAGATGCATTTTCATTTCAGGTGTATTGACACAAAGTGCAGATACCTAAATGAGAGGATGTGACTCTGTGCCAGGTGGGGGACACTGGAGCGAGAGAGAGAGAGAGAGAGAGAGAGAGAGAGAGAGAGAGAGAGAGAGAGTGTGTGTGGAACAGTGAATCCCACTCAGTGACTTAAGAGCAGCAGCCAAGAGCCATTATAGGGAATGACATTTTATTTATTTTCATTTAACCTTTATTTAACAAGGCAGGTCAATTAGGAACCCATTCTTCATTCATTATCAGGCCCATCTCACTGACGCTCTGCTTCCCTCTCTTCTCTCCTCCTCCTCTCTTTGTGCAAGTTCAAATGAAAATCTTCACTGGCATTTAAAGACAAAACCACTGTTAAGGGTGAACAATTCATTTTTACCTGACTTATATTGTAATTTAAACTCCAGGTCTGTAGTTTGTGGTCTACATATCATTGAACAATATATGTTTTAATAATGTATTTCCCTTTGAAAGGGCCTAGCAAATTTTTGGGGCAGGCATTAGCTCCTCTCTCTTAAAAAAGAGCCACCAATATGTCACAATGAATGACTTGACCATTTAACTTGGTTTTATATTTTCACTTAATTTACTTTTGTATTTACAAGGGTTTACAAGAGTTAGTTTATGTCCATAAAATGTTTGTGCCATTATAGGCATATTGACATAAAAGGAACTTTAAGAGTAATTATAGATACTGATAAAGCTGTTCAGCAATACTGAATTACATTTTAACTTAATTTCGGTAATTTCAATGTAAATGTTGAGTATGCAATTTATTGCTTAATGACATCTTCATACAGATTAAACTTAGCAAATGAAAGAATTTAGCAACTTCTGGCTGAGCTAAAGCTTATGATAGCGTCAAAAAGCAAAAAAAATGCTTCCAAGGAAAGACTGCTGCTGCCCTGAATCAAGTTTTAAGGTAAAGCTAAAACAATAAGATTCTGACCACTGTCTACCTGCCAGCCTAGACTCACAACAGTTCACTCTCCAACTCTTCATACATCAAACTAACAGAGGAACGTATAGAAGATATTTGCAATAGTATTAGTCGTACAGTACCAGCATGCAGAGAGCACATAACATTATAGTGACAGCAGCAGTTTCACTTTATAGTTTGGCGGGATTACCTAAATAACATTCATTAGCTACAACAGTCAACAAGTAAAACAACGTTCACCTCTACAGCTCTTTAAGATATCATACCGTTACTTATCAAATCTTGGCTCTTGCCATTTGAAAATGGCAGTCTTACAAATTGCAAAGATGAATTGCTCAGCTCTGTCAACTACCAATAATATTGCATCAACGTAAATAAGATTTTAAAAAAGACTATAGACTATGATTCAAAATTAATTTCTTCACCAAATTCAAATCGAGTACATAGAAAAGGTGTAGTCTCTCCAGTCTCTCTCTCTCTTTCCGTGCTTTTCTTTCTTAAATTAAAAAGTCAGCCACGCATATAAACACAAAAACATGTAAAAACAGTGCTGCAAAGCTTATCAGTAGTCCTATACTTAAATTAGGGATAATTCATTTCCAAGAAACACGACTGACGTGTTTTAGCCTCCCGAGCTTGGCTGCCCTTCTAAGTCTTGCATGGTTAGGAATCAATTTATTATTTCACTCACCAGTAGTCCCTTTATTGCTTGAGATTTAATTAACTAATTGATTTGTAAAAAGCTTGAATACATTGAATAATGAATTGGCAAAGGTTGCATGCTGTCTTCTCCCTTCTCCATTATAGGAGTTATTTGCAGGCCAATATTTTAGCACTATTGCTTTTGGGAAAGAACCACAGTCACTCTTCTATTGATCAATGCTTTCCAACAGTCTCCATCTTGCTGGGTGTAGGGCATATACAAAGATGTTTTCTCACTCCTTTCTTCTGCCTCTAACTCCATTCACACTTAGCATCAAACTCTTTATTTTGAAAAATGAGGGAAAACTTACGATTGGTGGACGCTGCAGTTGTAGAAGACAAAGTCCACGCTGGCAAACTTCTTCCCCGTCTCCTTTGATTTCAGATACAACCTTATAACACGCCGGTCACCTATAAGGAGTCAGAAAACACCATATTACCAGTGCTGTTTTTTTTTTTCTTTCAGTCTTCAGTATATGTATAACATACAACTGATTTCATATACAGTAAGTGAAAGGCAAAGGTTTCATGAACCCAGGATCATGCCCAAGACTAGGTAATGTATTCTGAAATGTTAACAGCCTCATTTTAGGTCTTACTTGTCAATTCCTGTATACGTAGCTGACATTTTGGAGCAACAATGTTTCTGCTGGAAAGTAAGCAGAGCCTGGAGCTGAATCAATAGAATGTCATAGAGAAGTTACTTGGTGGAGGAAATGGTTCATCTGTCCATATACATTTATGGGTTTTGTGCATTGAGTTTGTGAATCAGCAGTTTCTTATTTTGATAATCGCAAAGAAATGGGTGCAGTTAAAGAGCAGAATGGCTCGTGTTTCACACAGTTGAATGAACAGGCGGCTGATTGAGGCAAACACTTTATATTTGTGCAGCATTAAACAAAACTCAAAAATCAAATAATAAATCTTCGATAAAGTGAAGTCATCTTCCCACCAAAACATAAGTTTTAAACTATTCATCTTTTCAGAAAGTGCAACTTCCTGACACCAGGTGAATCTAACAAAGCATGTTCAAGTTGACAACTGTGTTAGCGGGGCTAATTTACTGTGGAAGATATATAAAACTCCAATGTGTTAAATTTTAAATAAATAAATATGTACATAATTTTAAATGCTACTAGATTTAGTCAGTTAGCACCTGTTAGCTAGAGCAACAACAACTACATCAAAGTCACTCTGAATCCACTTTCTAGCTGCTACTATAAATTAACACAGAGATAGAATAAGATATCATTGCTGTCATTTTTCTTTATCTTGTTTAACAAGGCAGCATATTCTACCTACCTAGCCGGCTAATTGGCCAATGTTTTGGCTTAAAAGTGAAAGAGATTTGGTTACAGAAGAATAAATTTAGCAAAGTTGCTGGTCTAGCTAACAGAAGCTAACTGGCTAAATTTACAGACGCAGCTGTTAAGTGTGCTAGCGTAAGAGAGACAGGGGGTACGTGACTGACTGAAAGGTGAGGGTCGATGACTGCTGACAATGTCACTGTAACATTATGAAAAGAGTCATTATGATACTTTGTAAGCCACCGGTCCATGTTGTTGTTACAGACAGATCCATCAAGGACAATACGTGAATTAAGTGCCTTTTTTGTTATTATTATTTGGCATTTTAGGCCTTTATTAGATAGGAGAGCTTAGACATGAAAGGAGAGAGAGAAATAGAGAGAGGAGAAATGACATGCAGCAATGGGCCGCTGGTCGGAACCGAACCAGCGGCCACTGCGTTGAGGACTATGTATATGGAAACGCACTCTACCAGGTGAGCTACCCAGGTGCGCCAATTAAGTGCCTTTTTGAGCAATGTTCTGCCCTTATTTAAATGATTTAGTTTGTGTTAAAGATCCATTCTGCCTATTTACCTTTGTACTTTATACTATATATATATATATATATATATATATATATATATATATATATATACATGGATATACCACAATGTCAGGTCAATAAAGAAATTAAACTTGACAGGAAATAAAAGTGTCATAAGGTAAAAATGCCAATACGGAAGAAAAAAAAAAAAAAAAAACTTTGAAAAAGGGCATTTTGAAATCTATAATAACATGACAAAAATATATAGGCTATTCGGTACAATTCTCTTATTCTGAAAATGAATGATGGAATAACATGTATTTTGTTGAGGTTCCAAACCGATATTTCTCATTTAAAATCTTTAAATCATTTTCCTTCAGGTAGCCCCCAGAGAGCAAAATTGTTCAGAGTTCAAGTCAGAGATCTGGTAACTTTACTCCATAATTCTATGATTCCACATCTTTCACACACGCAGTATGTTGGTTATGTTGGGATACGTTTCTTTTTTTACCTTGGTCTCGTGTGATGGGGGACACCTCTTTTGTAGAGGGGGACAGGCAGAAGATCCGTCCACCGTAGATGCGTCCTTCTGTCTCTACATAGTCCTCGAAGGAGCAGTTCACTCCAGCAGACAGACTGGGCACATTCTGCGCCTGAAGAGACAACTAGGAGAAGGAAGGAAAGCAGAAAGGTGAGGGACAACATAAATCTAAAATCAATGTAATAAGCCAGATTCCTATTGCCCCACAGCAGAAATTTCTGGTCTGGTTTGTGGCTTTTCAGCTCAAACTCAAAATGATGGGCAGATTGCCAGCGATGACTCAAGAACAAGCTTTATTTTCATTTCACATTTATCTTGCTCACTTGTGCTGTCCATGTTTCTTATCCCCCACTTCTTCCCGTCACACAAACAACACACACACACACACACACACACACACACACACACACACATGTAAACACACATACACCAACACACTGTACCTGCACTTCTGACATTGTGACAGAGACAGTGTCGGGTTGGACGGAGAGTCGGACACACTGCTCCACTCTGGTGGTGAAACGCTGAGGCTCCTCGGCTCGCTCACAGTGATCCTTCCTCGAACATCTAGAGCAGGACAATATACTACAGTCACATCTCCATTCAAAAAAACCTTAAATAATATTTAATTCAGTTGTTTAGTATATTAAATCCATACTAATACTGATTGTTTAGGTAGTTTTTTTTAGTATCATGGATAAAGGTATTTGGAAAGAAATGTGGCATTGGTGCCATCAGCTGCATCTCACTTGGGAAAGAAAAAAATTTCCTCACTCACAAAGTTGTTCAAATTCAAGGTTGTTTGAAGTGCACAGAATTACAGTACAGCTATATAATATTTATTAAACAACTCCAGGATGCTGGTTTTCAGGCAGAGTTTCTGTTTATTAGTGGGTGTATGGATGCATGGAAATGTATAAATAAGGGCGAAAATTAGGCTCGTAGCATTTGGTATCCTGACAACGATATGTATCTGCACTTATATAGTATATAACCAAGGGTGGCAATACTCAAAATGTATCTATGGGTTACAGAGGTTTAAAAGCACTTTAAAAAAACAACAACAAAATAGTCAAACATAGAGCCCAGCACACAAGCAGAGTGAAAATGTGGCACAGCGTTAGTTCAGGCAGAGCACTGAAGTCACACTTGCATTAGCTGATTGGCTCCAGCTGCTCATTCATGCTTCACCATCAGTGGCTCACTCATCAGCTGCTTGGCTATCAGCTGACGCATACCTTCCAATCATTTTAACAAAAGTGTACATGGTGGCCTTTAAAACCTAACAACTCACTATTACTCTGATGATACGTTCATGCCAACCCTATGCAGTCCCTCCAGAAAAACGTGATTATGCAATCGCATAATTCAATGCATAATCAGCCAAAGTCTGCATATTTATTGCGGGGGCTGCATTTTTTCATCAAATACGCTGCACTTTCACCACATAAATTGCCGATTTCTGCGCAAAATATGCGGGGCTTGCATGATTTCATAAGCCCCGCATTTTCGTTGCAAAAAAGTCACATATATCTTAGCAGAAAGTTGAAAAATGTTGCGTTTACTTCACACAAGAGCAGCCATTTTCCCCTGTTGCCATGGGAACATCATGGCAACATGACGTGAACATCATCGAAAAGCTGCAAACCCCGCGATGAAGCCATGATGAAACTGCAGTTTTTGCAAGTTCCCGCAATTTTTGCAAGTTCCCGCAATTTCATCGCATAAAACTGCATAAATATCCCGCATATTCCATCGCATTTTTTAAGAAAACGTGCCGCATAATCAAGGATTTTTGCCCGCAACAATCACAGAAAAACTCCGCATTTTTCTGGAAGAACTGCCTGTGGTATTGTTGACTTCATCAGGATTCAGTGTACATTAGATTAGATTAGATTCAACTTTATTTTCATTGTGCAGAGTACAAGTACAAAGACAATGAAATTCAGTTTGCGTCCAACCAGAAGTGCAAAAAGAGCAGAAAAGTGCAATGTGATATACAAGTATAGACAAGACAAGAAATATAGTGCAGTGTAGACAGTAGTGTAGAGTTGGTTTACAGAAGGTGGTTTGGACTAATATAAATTAAATATAAATATGTGCAGTGTATTAGCAGTTACCTTATAAGAGCAGAATAAATATGGCTATGTAATATGAACAATGTATGGACAACATGTACAGATATGTGCAATGTAGTAGCAGTAGCATGTGTGTTTGTTTGGATTGTACGCAGAATCCTCGTTGCATCTCTGATTCTTTCAGATCTACCTCATAGAGCAAAACCTTTTTTACTAAATCTGACTGTATTATACAACTGTAATTTGCTTGTAATAGTCAATTAATTGAAACAAAGTGTCTCCGATTAAATAAGAAGGTTTTTGGAAGGTTTATGACTAGTAATAGAGTAATACTGACCAGAATTGTTTTCCCCTGACCACCAATTACATACTTATGTATTCTGAATTGGCCAACTTGATGCTGATCATCGAACAATATCCGAACCACCCTCGCTCCACAACTTTCCATTGTCAGAATAGGTGCGGCTGTGTCCAGCAACTTTTTCTAACTTTACAAAACTGACAACCCAACAGGCACTGTTGTTTTGGTGACTGTCAACAAACTGCTTAAAAATGTGCAGTGTTTCTCCAATTAGAGCGATTATTATTGTGTGAAGGCCCTCTCTCTGACAGGTCGACCCTCTAAATGTGGGCATCCTGAAAAGAGAAGTACTTTTACCGATGTGGTCGAACGACATGGTGTACAAACCGTCAATTTTGTCAAGTTGATTTTGAGCATACACAGAGTTTAAGCAACAGGTCACAGACTGGAGAAACGTCATTGCCCATAGATTTATGATAAACCATGTATTTATCACCATATTTGTACAATGTACATGCAATGATCACGGAGGAGCTTCTGAGGTAGACAGTTTTTAATTTGTCATTCAAAAATCTAATTTCTTACAGACAATCTATTTGTTGGCAACATTAATAAATATGCATTTTCATCTTTCTGTGATTTTGGGGGATTTTTGTTGTTGTTGAACGTGACCCCAATAAGGCTGCAAATTGTGGTATTTGCTGTGTTAAACATAACAATGTAACGCCAAGCAGGTCTACATAATACTGGTTACCATGAACATAAATATGACTAATACAAATTGAATTGATAGAATGGATAGTCTGTCCATCAAAGTAACTGCAGATCACAACATAGGGAACAGTATATGCACTTACACATTATGTAGCACACACCAGCCACAGTGAGGGTCCGCTGATCCCAGGCAGGCTCCACAGGAGCTGTACTGCTCACAGCTCTCCACTGGTACACGGGTGACCTTAAAATAAAAAACACACACAGGAAGACCTGGTTAATATTGCACGCAAACCTAGAGCTGGGCGATATGGAGAAGACCCAAATTTTAAGATTTCTTTGGAGGGCTTTTCACCTTTAATGGACAGGACAGGTGAGGAAGGGGAGAGAGAGAGAGGGGGGGGAAGACATGCAGGAAATCTTCACAGGTCGGAGTCAAACCCTGGACCTCTGCATCAAGGCATAAACCTCTAAATATATGTGCGCCTATCAGCCTACCCACTGATCCAACCCAGCCACATATCACAATATTTTTCACCAAATACATCAATGTCAATATTGCAGCGATATTGTAGGATTGACTGTGGGTGCCTTCACAAAATATTAACAATGACAGTTTTGATAAATAATCACCAATAATGCGGATACAATGACTAAGTTGGTAAAGGCAAATAATAGAACAAGTCTGGTTAGCTCAGAAAATGGCATCACTTTACTATAATGCAGCCTTTAAAACCAGGGAAAGACAACACTTGTGTTATATCACGAAAATACAATATCCAAAATGTAAGACTATCCATCTATATCAGTGTAGATATAATATTGATATATTGCCCAGCCCTATGCAAACCTTGTGCACACCCCACCTTCAAACTGTTTATACCATATAGGCCTGGTGTACGCTGGATCTACCGGAGGTGTCCTGAGTCTGGAACATGAGATTAAAGGAACAAGCCCACTGTGACTATCAGAGATAAACAGCTCTGGAGGTGCTGCTAACAACTCCACACTGCTGCATACAAGTCTAGCTAGAGGGAGAGAAGTAGAGGTTTAAACAGATGTAAACACAGATGGGTTAAGATTACACCCTCTGACAAACATCTCTTTGTGATATACTGTGTGCTGCCCACAGCTCTCCACTGGATCAGAAACACTGATGCACGCAAGCAATAATCTTAAATGTCTGGACAACACCCTTTCAAATTCAGCCTTCTGGTCATTTATTTACTTCCCATCATGTATACATTCATATGGGACAGACTAACAACTGTGCATTTTCCCCTTATATTATTTCTTGTTTTCCTTGGATATGTATTGATCGTTTTCCATTGTTGCATGTTGAAGAAGTTTTAATGACCTCTTTTACCTGGCAAAATGAAAACTGGAATGCAAACAAGTTGAACTGAATTTTATAAAAGTGAAAGAAAACTGGTCCGAAAGCCACTGCCTAAATTCCCATCAGCCTCAGCTGTACTTTGTGTTTAGTGCTAATGTTAGCATGCTAAACATATCAGCGGAACCTCAATATTAGCATGTTAGCGCTAGCACATTGTATTAGTATGCTGATGTTAGCATTTAGCTCAAAGCCGAAGTACAGCCTCACAGAGCTGCTAGCATGGCTTCTTAAGCCTGTGTTATAAATTGGCGCACAGTTTGAAACCATTTACCAAGCAGGTAGGGTATAACATAAAGTATAGGATCCAGCATTTTTGGACCTTACCTCCATACTCAGGACTAAGTTTGGATATCTAGGCCTCTGCTGCATCAATTTTGACCATTCTTTTTCTAACCTGTCTTTTGCAAGTGCCCCAAATGTATGGATGTGCAATTAAAAAATGTCAAAGTACCCCTTTAAGGCCCTTCAATGAACCCATTTTGCCACGCTATTTTGCCTCAACTTCACTGCTACATATTTCAAAGCATGATATCCCTTTCATTAAAAACAGATACATGTATGTTCCCTTACAAAAGCAGTAAGGAAATACTTTTTTTACACTGAAACCTACTCATTAGAACATATTCCTTAGAATATGCTATTGTACATAACACCATTGAGATAAGCATCAGGGTTTACTCCTTTTGTTCGCTAAATCTCTACCGGCTGCCATCTGTGTGTCTGCATGACAAAGATAAGATGAAACATTAATGATCTCTTTGGGGAAATCAGAGAACTTGGGTATTAACAGGGACATCAAACCACGTTGTCCAAATTTACCTGCCTCTTAAACTGCAACCAAAGAAGTACACGAACATCAGAGTACAGAGTGAAAAGGAATTACTATTTAAGAAATCCATTCCCTCAGATAGTTGTCTTTGCACTCGTCATTAAAAAGACATGTTTTCTGCTGCTGCCTGCATTTTCACCATCCACCATCTGTCCACACGATTATCAGGAAGAGTTACCCTGAATTTCACCCAGGTTGTAGAATACTCTCAAGTCGGGGAATTATCTTTTCAGAAGGCATTAAAGAAATACACACTCAAGACTACTCTGCTCTCTCTTAAATCTAAAGAATCACTAGTGTATCAGCATCCATGTGCTGTATCTCAACCTGCTGGAAGCAGTTTGCCGATGGCAGACGGATTGGCAGACAGGAAACCGCCTCAGGCAACCACAAATGCGCATGCACGCACACACACACACACACACACACACACACACACACACACACACACACACACACACACACACACACACACACACACACACCTACAGTACACACACACAAACCTAGGAGGGAACGTTACAATTTGGACCAAATTTAGAGTTTGAGACAAGTTTTTAAATACTTAAATACATCACTGACCACCCATGACACATTCACAGATTCACAGGCATGAGCACATGCATGTACACACACCTCTAGCTGCCTCAGTCAGGTGAAGTAGGACATCAATAACACTGCAGAGGCAGGAGGCACACCAGGTAAGAGGGTGAATTCTAATGGCAGCTGCAGGCGCAGCAGTGTAGAAGCCTTCAAAGAGGAAACTCTTTCTTCATGCACCGTTTTCTTTTTCTAAAACTTCTCAACCTTCAAACAGTAAATCACGCTCTTTTCATGTCCTTTGTCCAAACAACTGCTGCATGATTAATCAGACACAAACGCATATGTTGATTTTAATGTCACTGTATGCTTCAAATATGCTCTTCCATCAGATGACTCTTACTGCACCGAGCAGCTTCTGCTGCCCCCCCTGCAGAGTGACACATAGTGACCACATACCATTAATTGGTGTGTGTGAGTGTATCAGTATACGTGTTGTAGTTCAAGTCTTCAAAGACTGAAATAGGTCAAAAACTATTACTCAGATACAAATGACATTTGGTACAAACATTCATTGTCCCCATGTTCTCATGATATCTTTCTTATATGATAGTTTTCACATATCCAGTGAAATGTCTCCACATCTGCATGAAATATTGCTACAAAACATTCACACATTCATGGTTCCCAGATCATATATATATACATATATATCTACATAGATACCGCCTCCGGCTTTTGGGATGTTTCTCTGCCTATCTAACAGCCTGGTCTCACAGAATTCCGTGAAATGATCACAAACTGTTAACACTGCATTACGTGGTGGTGGCACGGAATGTGTGAAAATTCAGTGTGGCCACCACGGAAAACAATGCCAATGTAAAGTCAATGAGAAGATGACGTAGCATTAGGAGCGACTACAGTAGAGAGTAGTATGAAAGCCCGAAGATCCGCGTAGGGTGGGTGGTTGGGGTGGTGGATGGGTCAAACAACACAGGACTTTCACCCAGGAGACCAGGGATCGTGTCCCGCGTGTCACGTTTCCTAAACGTAACCGTCCCGTTCTTCTTTTACTAAACCCAACCACCCCGTTGTTGTCCCGCGTCCCGTTATTGTTTTTCTAAACCCAACCATTTATTGTTTTCCTAAACCCAACCATCCCGTTCTTCTTTTCCTAAACCCAACTGTCCCGTTGTTGTCCCGTGTGTCATGGAAACGTAAGCCCACCCACGACCTTTTCCTTAACTTAACGAGCCATGTTCATTTCACGGAATTCTTCCGTAGGCCCATCACGGAATTTTCGGCGATCCGTGTTCATTTCACGGAATTCTTCCGTGGGCACATCACAGAATGTTTTGCGATTCCGTGAAACTGCCACAGATTTTGAGGTAACCTGTTCATTTCACAGAATAATAAACATGTTTACAGCCTGGTACAAAAAAATGGTTTTGGTATCTATAGATTATTTCCCTCTTCATGACCAGTGTACCAGTGAACTTACCCATTTAAAATATATTAAGGCTTAAAGCCACTTACTGTTACTATCTACGCAAGATAAGATATTTTGTTTCCAAAACCAGCATTTAATTTAATGAAGTATCCTATATCATAAATACATGTCTGGCGTTTGGAGCCAAGCAAACCGCTTGACAATTGTTTGGAAATAAAGAGAGAATTTATGATTTTAACAGTGGATAGACCTCCTGCCGCGATGGACATACATGTATTAGGAGGAGTGGCATGTCTGTCCCAATATGGCGGCTGCGTCGACGTATCGCTCGAATAACTAGCAGCGGCCAATGCGATATCTACGTATATATATATATATCTATGTTCCCAGATGATGTATCAGAATTGATGTGTACTAAAGGAAATTGACACTGGTTAAAGACTTTCTGGAGGATCTTCTGTCAATTCTGTAAATTGTGAAATTCCTTTATTTATTTTGCCTTTTGTGGTAGGGATGTATATGTTCCTTATGTAATCTAATTTATAAAGTCGCATCCCTAGACAGCTTTCATAACAGCACATCTCTGAACTTGATGGCAGAAATCCCTACAGTTTATCCTCAAATTGTACATCTCCTCCTCCTGTGTCACCCTGATGTACAGTTGGATACAATAGCTTATGGCAGATTCATAGCATGATAATAGTAACCTGTGTCTGATAACTATTATAATGCTACCATTACCAGGCCTCTTTACAGGACACCAAATAGCAGCAAATTGCAGTCATTACTTGCGCTTGGACAAATACTACGCTAGTAATACAGCCTACCTGATAGAGGGAGGAGGAAAAAAACAACATGTCACCCTCAAGCACAATAGCCAGGGAGAGAAGTTGATTCAATGGGGCTTTGTGATAGTGGGGCGGATAATGTATTCCAATGGAACAGTTCAATTATTGAGTTTGAGAAAACAGATAATGGGACTGGAAACGGGAGATGCTCAGCCAAAGACTCTTTGTCTTACTGAGGTTGCTAGAGTGTGTGTATGTGCATTTATGTGTGACAATAAGTAAGAGAGAACCACCTTTTTATATTAAGTATGGCATTTTCATTCCTGGCCTATTTGCTGCTGCCAAGGAAAACACATTCATCGGTGGACAGTGGAGGGAGGCAGGGGGGAAAGGGGCAGGGGAATTAGGAGATGAAGTGGAGGAAGATAGAAAGAATGAGATCCCAATGGTAAAATGTCCATTTTAACCATTCATTTTGGTCTTCAAACTAATATTGGACAATGTTTGTGGACAATAGAGCCTTTCAGTGGGATTCAGATGCTTTTTGTGTGTCGTGTTTCCAGAGTGGAGGAAAGAGGCAGAGCAGGAGATGATGGGGGAGAGTTTATTACAAATAAATAACAGCTACAAATGAGCCTCTCTCATTTGGGTCATGATAGAGAGGCTCTTAATTTGCCTCGTGGCAGATGAGCGGAGGGGGGTTAGGGAGTGGAAGGAGGGGGGTGAGGGATGCAGGGAAGGATGGATGAGAAACACACACAAATGTAATTGCAACTGATGTTTCATTCCGCATATGGGGCCCGTGCGATGCCATCTAGTCGCAGCTATAGGCCCCGGCTGTAATTGTCCATTCTGTATACTATGGGGGAGAATATGAGGCGATATAACTACACAATAGGCTGATGGATGGCTTATTCTGTCACCCAGCTGGATTTTTAGACATACAAACCATACACACACACACACACACACACACACACACACACACACACACACACACACACACACACACACACACACACACACGCACAAACGTAACCAGCAAATGCAGATACGCAATTTGTGGTACAGTATGCACATTCCAATGTTAAGTACATAAAGATGGTCTGCACATGGGAGTTAATGAACTATATGAACTGAATATAAATTACAATTCAGTGAAAACAAAAATGCTCATCACGTGCACAACATGCAGGTACACACACTCTGGATAGAAGAGCTACAGCATGAATATACATACGCACAAGTATGGTCGGGTGAACACCTTGTATGTCCAAAACTATTGCTTTTTTAGGAAATGAAACAAGGCTAATTTGAAAACAATATTTTGAGCTAATTACCTTTGACAAAGTCAGATGAAATCGCCTCGTCACTGTTAAGATTCTTGTAAAAACCCACAGACAGACAGAAAGGGTGACCAATAGCATTGATTTATGAAAAAAAAAAAAATTTAAACGAAATATACAGATAGGACGTTTCTGCACAACAGCGACGGTATAACAAATACTAGCAGGATCTAAGACTGCACACGTTTTCTTTTTTCCTTTTAGAGGCATTTCCGCTATTTAAAATTTTTTTTTATTCTGTCCAATTTCCTTCTTTTCTGCTGCTCTCTCTGCCTCTGCCTGTCTTTCTGTTATGCTCTCATCTGTCATGAATGTGGCTGGACACACTGAAAAACACAGCAAATGAGGCCATAGATCACATGTAGACACCAATAGACATAACCTTGGAGGAAAGAGACAGAGAGACGAGAAACAGAAGAAAAATACCAAAGAAAATAGCTCCATCATTATCGTCTAAAAATGACATCAGCTCTCTAATCACCAGCAGGTATTAGCCATATCCCAAGTTTAAGAACTTTAGCAGTTTCATATTAAGACGCTGTGTGCAAACCCAACATGTCTGTGACAGCGTATATGATCAGCAAAACCTAAACAGTTATCCCCTATAACTTGTTTTATCGTTGTCATCTTTCCCTTTTGTGTGATTCCTGCAAAAGATTATATAGTATTGTCTGGATATACTTACAGGGTAAGATTACAGAAACGCTTGAAATTCCATGCTTTTTGGTCTAAACATCATACCCAAATTAAAAGTGGTACAGCTCCCATATACTTTGATACTCTGGGGTGTGCCTGATATCATTGGAAAGGTAACACTCTCAAGTTTGTGGTATAAGTGTCAGGGTGATTCTAGGCCTTACTGACACAGAGTTACAGAGGCTAGAATGGAGGTTTTTTATTTCCGTCCAAGTCATACATCTGTAAAATGATTAAAATACACTGCTATAAACACATCTTGTGAGACACAGACAACACAAGATGTGTATGTATATAGTAAGCTGAGACACATGTCTCAGCTTACTATACAGATATGTCTGTGCGTGTTTCTTATTTCCATTTGAAAAGTGCAAAGAAAAACACCCAAAAAGTACTAAATACAACAATTCTCAAATACACAAACACACCCACATCAATCAAACATAAACTTGTAATAACTATTTACATAAATATATTGAAATAAGTAATTATAAATTAGTCAGGATGTGATATGCATTATATGAGGCCTTATTTTTGCTTTGACACAGCTACAGCCATCACAGGGTTAAAATTTCAGCGTCAGGTGTCTATTGAATCGTCTGCTTATTGGCTAAATAGCGGTCACGTAACATTTAAATCTAACTGGTCCGAGCAAATGTCGATCGATTACACGTGGGCTCGTCATCGCGTCAGAGACATGATTGGCTTTCCCCAGGGCTGTCCCAGGCTTCGCTGAACGGATTGGCTGAAGCAACGGCTCTTTGCATTCCTAAGGCCTCAGAGATCACGTTAAGCTCGTTCGAGATGAACTGCGCCTCGCCTGTAAAGCGGATGAGAGCAGGTGGCAGCAGCCGGGGGCGGTGACAAAAATCTGCTTTCAAGTCGGACAGTTTTCCAGCCGTTTCCAGCAGCCTTCAGGCTGAACAGGAAGTGACAGAAACACTGTGGTCCAATTCCGATTTAATAAAATCTTATCAGACACATATATCAGCTTATACACAGTCTCCAGTTGTTTTTATTATGACAGAGTAGCTGTCAAAATGCTCTACATGTGATCTGTTGCTGATTTTAATTAACAACAGACTGTAGATGATCCGTAATCTTAACAGATTGAGTTTCTCTGACTTCTAAATGTCACTATCAGCCTCACAACATGTGTTCTGTACCTTTAAAGCTTTTAAATCAAACAAATAGCAGTTAAAATCCCGCCAAATCAAAATCAATAAAAAGTTTACATAAAACGTTATCATGTTGAGTCGATTGTGAACCAATCAGCTGTTAGATCAGCTGAGAGGCCGGTGTTTCCCAGCATGCCCTGGGTCCGCCTGGGTCTTGCAGTCGGTGGAGAGCAACTGCGGCGCCTGGCTCTAAAAACTGCGGCCGCCTTGATCTCGTGAGGTTATCGTTGCCCACGTGTGCATGACGTCAGAGCAAGTCGGGATCGAGTCGGACACAAATCTAACCGGCATGCATTGGGAGGCAATCGCCGGTGATCGATTCTGCGCAGATCTGGCTCATCTCGAACGAGCCTATTGATACCCACATCGAACGAGTAGGAGTCGCACATGAGACGGCATTCACGTACAAAGTCCGGAAATGAAAAACAGTTTAGCAATTTTCCGTTGAAATTCGGCCAGAAACTTCAAGATTGTGAGGCGAACAGCTCGTTTTGGATATAATGGCTTGGATATTCCATTTCCTTGGAAAAAAGGTTTTGGGCAAAATATCACCGCTGTGGCTAAAGGGACAAGGAAAAAGGTATGGATGCACTCTCGACTCTAGACACCAGCTGCGCAGTGTACGTCTTTATTGCTTTATTTTCTTTAACTTTATAACAGTTGTATAACTGCTATAAATCATCTTATGCTTTGTGTGTGGGCTTAATTGAATCATGAGAGGCTAAGCTTTCAATTGTTGTGTCGCATGGCTGTATATTTTGAAGATGTTAAATCTACAAACTTTAAAGTTACAAAAACGTTTATGAGTGGTGGTTACAGCGACGTTACAGCGACGTTACAGCGACGTTACAGCGACGCCACAGCGAAACAAAGTGTGCCATCCACGTTACAGTGATCCTAAAGAGGTTAAAACCTCATTGGGACTCAATCCAAACATACACCCTTAATGTTACGCAAGATTATGTGCCAGGCTGTTTTCTGGCCTCCCTTAAGTCTCCATTAGACAACCTCACAGTGATAACCCTAATTAAACAAACGAGATATAACGTGTTAATTATTGAGTTTTACAGGCGCTGGAAGTCGGATTGTGTTAACTTTGGACGGAGCCAGGCCAGCTGTTTCCCTCTGTCCAGTCTTTACGCTAAGCTAAACTAAGCTAATCGTCTGCTAGCTGTAGGTACATATTCAAAGGAAAGCTATGAGGGTGGTATTAAGCTAACTATCATCCAACTCTTGCCAAGAAAGCGACACACCCTCAGTTACTCAGTTTAGTTCTTTTAAAAATCAACATTAGCCCATGTCCTTGTTCTAACCCAAGTCACATTGCTCCTCTTAACCACAGAAAGACATCTCTCTCTTTCTCTCGCTGTTTGTCTCTTTGACCATCTCACAAATCATATTCTGATCAGCTGATCACTCACCTCTGCCTTGACAGACTGTTTGTGTGTGTGTGTGTGTGTGTGTGTGTGTGTGTGTGTGTGTGTGTGCGTGTTAGTAAGGAAAGGACAAGCACTTCAGCAGATATTGTGCCATCTAAAAATATGCTAGTGCAATGCAAAAAATGTTTTCAGTAGATCACGCCAAAGTCCTTTCTTTGAGTTTTTGACAGCACACTGCAAATATGTGATAAATATAATAATAACACAATGAAATACACCATTAAGTTATTAGCCATCTTTACTGTTGCCATGCTAGTATATGTAATAACATGTATTATATATCTTTGAAATAACAATAATATTTACACATTAAATGGTTTAGAAAGACCATGCTAATTGCTTCAACAGCACTTTAGGCAGAGGCATTGTGATGTGTAATTTTCTGTTTTTTCAATTTATTACCACCCAGAGGAAACACGATTTATGTCCAGCTCTCAAACCCTCACAAAAAACCCAAAACACATCCAATGGGCTCCACACACATACTTTTAATGAGCACAGGAGCAAAAGCTATCAACACTCCGTGCAGCACTTCCTCTACTGTTGTCAACTTAAGAAACGGAAAAAAGCATGGCAGAGCTTTATTTCCCAGAGCGGCTGTTAACATCTGCCTTGGAGCCGCCACTCTGTTTAGATGTGTGCAAAACATGTTTAAATAAAGTCTGTTTATTGATGCTTTGGTTGAACTTTAGACAGCAACAGCCCTGAAGGACTTCAATGTCTTGCTCAGAGACACTTCAGCAATGATCTTCACAGTTGTCCCCTGCTTGAAATGACAGTGTCTTTTAAGCAACAGTCTTAACCACCCCGTCACTAATCGCAACTTGCCCACGCAAAACAACTGCGTCAGAGACGTGCCGTTCCAAAACTCAACCCACCATGCAATTAGCTGACAGGGCCCAAGGACACTTCTAGTAGATGTATGTACCCTCTCCTCATTATTCTCTCCGTCTCTGTCTGAGCTTACTTTTTTTTTTTTTTTTTAGCAACTTCAGAGTTGGACAAACACCAAAGAAACTGCTTAAAAAGGAGCACACGGCAGTCTTTTCTCCCTGACCTCCAAGTGCGACTAAATGCTGAGTGAATTGAATATGAACCTTCTCTGATGTGGTGCCAGGGGTAGGGTTTCTCCACTGTGCAGTTCAGTAAGGCTAAGTACATTTCTGTACTGTAGCTGAATCAATACACGGAGGTACATCATAAGACCATTATGCTACTGTCTGAGCGGCCTCAACCAAAGCAGGGGCGAAGGCATTTGCTGCCAACGGGTCACCTTACGGAGCTGTTTTACAAGCGGAGAGGCTTGACCTTGCCCTGTGTGTCCAGTAGTGGAAATGTGGTGGTGATGCTACAGCAAGGAAAAGAAAAGAAACATGTAAAATACAAGACCTCAGGCAGTCTGTATTGAAATAACAGAATAACTCATTACAATGGGAAGTAGGTGAATAGAAAGCCACACCTCATAGCTGGAAGACTGGTAATCATACGATGAGTAAATAATTTGGTACAAAGGTACAGTAGAAATCAATAGATTGTGAGCTGTAATCCACTCAGTCATTTACTTTAAAGCAATGAAGGTGATGTCATCCATAGGGACGTACAGGATACGAGAACTATCTCTGTCTCAGTGACATCAACAGTAGAGGGTGATGACAGGATGAAAAATCTCTCCTGCCCTGCTGTTTTATTAGATCGGGACAATTTGAACATGTAACGAGGAAACAACGGCAACGGTAAAATGGATTTAGTGCCATTGTTCATTTTTATGAGCACAAAAATGACGTGATAACGCTGAACAGAAAGAGACAGAGCAAAAGCTAGTGGCAGGCAAAGATACACGGAGTGAAAGAACATTGAGAGACTGTGTGGGTATGAGTGTGTGTGTGTGTGTGTGTGTGTGTGTGTGTAGCAGAGACACAAAGAGAGCCATGTATAAATCCATCGCTTGCTAATCGAAAACTCCTCTCTCGGTGAATCGGGCAGTTTTATGTTTTCCCACTATGTGTGTGTGTGCGTGCTTATATGCGAGTCAGGACAGCTATACAGATACACAGTCTATACACAGCAGTCCAATCCACCACTTTTAATTATGTGTGTGAGTGAATGTGGGAAAAAGGTAAATTGCTCTGTCAAGCTGGGAAATGGGCTTTTTGATGTTTGAGCTCTCATCACTTGGCATTTCTATTATTCAACGAGGAGAGAGGAATGGGGGGATGAAGAGGAGGAGGAGGAAGAGGAGGGGAGAACAAGAAGAGGACAAACAGGGTGAAGGTAACCTCACTTCTGAAAGCGATCATCATAAAGAGTACGTATTTAACAGGCTCTCAAATTACAGTACTTGGTGAGAAAAGTCCCAATGCAGGCCTCACTGAGGACCCGAGGTCTGTCAGCCAATGGGAAGAGTCCAGTTCTTCCATCACTTTCTCACTCCCATCCCGTCATAAAGCGACGATTGGTCAGGTGCCTTTGGCGTTTGTTACTGACGCAAAAAGTCTCCTTTAGCATCTAGCCCTTCTGCATCATATTTAGATGTGCTTGGTCACGACTCTTGCCGTCACTTTTTTTGACATTCTGGGTCGGGAGCAGTCTTGTATAAAGTACTTGAAAGCAATACTTGAGTAAAAGTACAAGTATCTTACCAGAAAATGACTTTAGTAGAAGTTGAAGTCTCCTTTTAGAATATTACTTGAGTAAAAGTCTCAAAGTATCTGATATTTACTCTACTTAAGTATCAAAAGTTATTTTATGATATTACATGTACTAGTACTTGTATTAGAAGTAAAACTAAAAAAAACGTTGATTATGAACATTATGGCCAAAGGTGTGTAACATTGTCTTTATCACCACTGTTGTTGGGATGTTCAGCTTCTGTTACCATGGCGGCAGAGCCTGCAACAGGTGCTCCCATAACACCATCAGTTATTATGCTTCCTCCTCTTCTTCTTTAGTTTTTTTTGCCGCTTGGCAACAAACGGGCATTAGGTCACCAACTGGAATGGTGGGTGCATTATCATGGCAATTTAGGAGCAATGATTCGCCAAACCTGCTTTTTTCCATTGTAACAACTTTCTTCTGATTTTGTTTTGTAGTAACGAGTAACTAAGATGCTTAGGGGAAATGTAGTGTAAAAGTATACATTTTATTTAGGAAATGTAGTGGAGTGAAAGTAAAAGTTTCTGGAAATATAAATAACGAAGTAAAGTACAGATACGTGAAAATTCTACTTAAGTACAGTAGTTAAGTACGTATTTGTACTTCGTTACATTACAACACTGGTCGCGAGGTACATTTCTGTGTCACGCGGGACAACAACAGGACACAAACCCCGAAAAGTCCTGTGTTGTTTGACCCATCCACCACCCCAACCAACCTCCTTATGCAGATTGTCCGTCTTTTTTTTTGTTGCTACTCATACTATGTCATCTTACAGCGCCGCGGTCAAGCTGCTGCTGTGCCCGATGTGTTCAATAAAGACGCTAGAAGGTGATTTTTGCGTCGGTATCTGACGCTGAGAGCCATTGACCAAGCGTCAGTATTTGACGAGTTGGGAGTGAGAACAGGTTGATCACTTCCATCAGCAGACATCGTATTGTTTTTTATGGCCCAGAACTCAACTGTTTGCTTTAAACATGCAAAAAGAAAGCTCTGATAAAACCACTGTGGGCTATGGACATACCAAGCCCTGAACAGTAGTCTGACAGTGTTAAAAACATACTGTAGTGTAGTGGAGCATTTAGCAGCTAAAGAGCCAGATATGTCCCCAAGGATCTTGGGGACCAAACACAGTTAAAATGAGAATTAAAATATTAAACATTGACCACGTCGCCCAAAAGAATGACCCCAAAGGAATACTAATGTGGTAGCGTCTACAGGATGTGTAACTGTGTAACTAACATTTCCACCATAACTATAACATCAGTGTTGACATCTTGTATTTGCTTGCCCAAAGAAAAGAAATAAAAAGCAAGTAATGCTGCTTCAATGTTTGTTAATGCTTTAACGTTGTATTGTAATGTTTTTATAGTCAAGGGCCAATTCCAAAACCTAGCTAAGTTCCGTTTGTTGTATTGTGTTTGGTGTATTTTGCATTTTTAGGAAAAGGTGGCTGCATTTCTAAACTTCTACTGTCTCACGACAGCTGGTCAAACATGGTTAAACTCTGCTATTTCTGTCAGGGAACTGATCATTTCTTGTATGTTCTCAACACTTGATCTGTGTATGTAACTCAATTCCTATCTAGAATCCAGAGAAAACAGCTGCAGTCTTTTTTTGGATACCTTATAACACAAGTTTATACACCTCAGGGCCTGGCCAGTGGCCTTAAACCCACAGTACATTATCTCCAGTCCACACAGCCTCTGGCTAGGAAGATGCTCCTCATCAGTAGGCCAGGAAGGCTCTGCATACACTCTGGTCCTGTACTGTCTGGAACACAAGTTCACATTCTCCAGCAGAGGGAAGATCCCTATCCTTTTCTATGCTGTCTGAAGCTGCAACAGGGAGAGCAGTTACTCCACAAACTCACTCCATCTGAGGGAGACAGAAGTGAGGACCCCTAAGAATATTGAAAAGATGAGGCAGGAAGAGTCAGAGAAAGAAACAGACCATCCTGCAAACCAATTATATTTCCCCACCTCCTCAGTTCTCTCCACCTCTCTCTCTCTCTTCACTTTTCTTTGACTAGACCATGAATTTGGTCAATGTAAGGCCATTACTTTTACAGAAAAAAAAATTACACAGAGAAGAGAAGAAGCCATCATATAAATCCACCTACTTGCATCCAAGTGTATTGGGAAATACACTTATTTGCTTTCTTGGTGAGTAACATGAGAAGATTGATACCATTCTCATGTCTGCTAACAAGAGGAACAAGCAATTAGCTTAGCTTAGCTTAGCTACGACTGGAAGCAGGGGGATACAGCTAGTTTGGCTCTGTCGTCTGTCCAAAGTAAGAAAAAACAAAACATCTGAAAGCTCATGAACAGCTGTTAAACACGTTCCGGAGTATTGAGGTTGTGAGGCAAAAACTCCACCAACTGTATTCCTGTACCAACTGTATTCTGAATCTCTCTTCTCTCCAGGTTTAAGAAGACAATTCCTCTCCAAGGTGGAGCAAAAACAGTGTGGGAAGTGTAAAGTGGCTATGCACTTCTCAGATGGCTACATTTGTAAAATATATCATCGTCACCTGGGATCATCTGGAAGAGAAAGCGCTGCGGTTTCTACAAGGCTCTTCCTCCGTCACTATCTGTACAGTCACTGCACTACCACGCACAGACATGTCGTGGACATATCAGCGCTCATCAAAAATAAAACACTGGCTTTAATAATTGAAAAATACTTTCTGGTGGCAATGGCAGTCATCTTTAATGCAGATTACAGGAGTTAAAAGGGGAAAGCTATGAACACTCCCAGCACGGACTTGGAGCTTTCTTAATTCTGCTGAGCAGCTGCTGAGCAGTGCTGTCTTAAACAGAGACACTTGCTAAACACAGGTCCAATGCTGGGATTATCTTCCTGAGTGATATCATCGCTTAAGTCTTTTAGTCTCAGTTGACAGCTCGCCATTTTTTTTGTAAACATATATTATTATGAAGGTTTCCCTGAGCTTGTTTTATCTTATCCAAAAGACGTGAGTGAGTACTTTGGCTGAGACTTTGGACCATCTTGCCAATAGTTTTTTTTGTAATATTGCAGAAATTCAGATTAATACTACTGTCTTCATTGTTGTAAATCTTGGCACTCACACATATTCTACTGCTTCTAATCGTTTTAATGCTGCAGTTTAACCCCATTGTATATGTTAATACATTTGAGAATTAAAAAAAGTTGTTCTTTCTTTGCATTAGTGCAAGATTTTGTGGTTCAGTGCATGTGTTTTCAAAAATCAGTGTATGTGTTTGTGTGGGTGGACTCCTTCTGCTTGAATATGTATTAAGGGAAATCCCTGTACAGTACATTTTAGCCTCATGAACTGCTATCCATGATCACATGGTCACATCAACAAAATAGCCGTCCATTCGTATCAATTACACTCCACTTCCTCTTCGCGCTTATTCAGACACGTAAAAGTCAATTATGTCTAATTGCTGGTAAATTACACAGCACTCACATGGCCGTTATTGTCCATGTACCGGGGAAGTCTTGTTGAAGGTTATCACATCGCAGTCATTAACCGTTATGAGATAAGAGAGCCACGCAGGTAAAGGAAGGAGAAGAGGGAAAGTGGAGGAAAGGAAAATGGCCACAGCAGAACTCTGCAGTATCAACTACCACTGTCTCATAACTGTGTGCAAACCATGCCTCTTTTGTGGAGCAGCTTATACTCCGACAGAGGAGGTTAAATAAAAGTGGATGATGCAACACAGCTAATAAGCTTCAATAGCTTCCTCCATTTTGGACTCTCCAGCTCCCCGTACCCTCAAAGGTCAGCACTGTCAATTGATTTCAATGTGAACATGGCCTTTAAAGTGAGAATGGTAGTTCTCAAAAACAAACAAACAAAAAAAGATCTCCAAAAGTCATTTCATTTTTCTTGTAAAACTTTTTTTTGTAACAAATAAAGTTGTCATATTTTCTTTTTTTAATAATAAATCTTTCACACACACTGATTAAAATGCAAATATGGTATGTATACTGCATCCCTGGTGGAAGGGCAGTATGGGGTTTCATCCTATATATGACACATTTTAATATTCATGACACAATTAGAACTCACGACTCTATGTGTGTGTGTGTGTGTGTGTGTGTGTGTGTGTGTGTGTGATACTGCTTAAATTGCAAATGTGTTCATGCGCTGTATGTGGTAGCGTATGTATGTAATTTGCTTGATTGCTCGTTCCCCCAGTGTATGTTTTTAATACATCTTTCCTCATGAAGTCTTTATGTGGCTATTTCACTGTCCTAATGGTTTTCTTTCGTCTGTGTTCCCTTTCTAACCTTGATTACATCTATTGTCAGAAGTGACAAGGTGTGTATGTGTTTTTCTGAGCACTCAGAAGATAATATATAAATTATTTATGAAAGTGTGTGACAGTGTATGCATGCATCAGAGTGTGGAAGTAGTGTGTGTATACTGTTGCAAACACACACTGAGCTACAGTAGGTGTGCATGTATTTGTACGTATAGGCTGTTACTTATCACTGGATCAGTCCCCAAAATCACCAGACAGACAAATGGCTATTAATATTTTGTCATCATTTTTCTTAGGGTTGTCAACAGCAAGGCAAGGCAAGTCAAGGCAGGGCAGCTTTATTTGTATAGCACATTTCAGCAACAGGGCAATTCAAAGTGCTTTACATAAAACATTAAAGAGCAGCAACTGCAGGCTGCATTATGGGCTGCACTGTTAACCTTACCTGGCTGTCATAATAATATTTTGTGTGTGTGATTTTCATACCTGTTTATCAGTGAGGGCGTATAAGTACTGATGATCTGGGCTGAAGAGCAGATCTCTCAGGATGGGGCTCCCGTCACTCACGACCACATTCTCATACAGCAAGGCAGGCTGGGTGATGGAGTTCACCAGGATCTGGACAAGGACAGAGAAAAATGGCAAAGCCATGATTACAATCCAACGTTTCTTAAAATGCTTTGCTAAACAATAGTATGAAAACCCAAAGGCAAAATATGGTGTTCTAAACTATAACAAAAATTTGGCTTTCGCACCACAAAGTTCTCTTCTTGATTACTCTACATACATAATCCAAAGAGCTCACTGTGAACAGTTTTCATATCAAATAAATAGTATCCATGAAAACAATATGAAATGTCCATACTGGTCTTTGATTAAGGGCATCTTTGAAGATGAAGATAATGTAATGAAGATAGAAGCTGTATCTGTCAACTTCTAAGTAGTGTTAGCTAGCTAACTTTTTTAGCACTTGCTTGTTGACTAAAATGCTTTAGCTAGTGTTACAAGAGTTTATACAGTCATGCTACAGCAGTAGGCCTACAGTAAATGGATGTTTAACATTATGTGCACTCGCTGGTGTAGTTTTATGTCGAAAGTTAGCGTCAGCTAGGTAGTTAGTTCAAAGCTGGTGCTCTGTGTGTTTAGGTACCAGTGTTTTACAGTTAAGCTATCTAGCTCCCAATGTCCCACTGATGTTACACACAAACCTTGGAACGAGCAAGCTTCACATTTCTTTTTACACTCTTTTTCACTCTTTTTTTAATCATGTAAATGATGTAGTAAGTTACACATTTTGTCAGCTTGGGGGCTCCATACGACATGTTTTCTGTCTGGTCTAGTGTATAGTAGCTATCACCATAATTTAATATTCCTATGTTCATTTCTTTCTTATTGTCCTCAGACATCAAATGGTTGTGTTAAACAAAGCCTACCCTGAAGAACAATAACAAAGTCTTGCTGAATACTTTACATTTTTGTTAGACTCATTCCAGACTCTTCTAATGTAGCCTACAGCAGTTATGTTCAGGACAATGATGTATTTCCTTCCACCTCATGTAAAAGCAGCCAATTCCCATTTCATCTGGTTTAACACTTCAAAGTTTACTTTAAATGTTGCCGTCAGCTGGACCACAGCATCTGAAGTGACAGATAACATTTCAGCACAGCACTTCTCAATTTATGCTGAATTAAAAGCATACCAGTTGGTTATGATGCCACACTATAGAGGGTGTAACTACAGTACTCAACTAAATGATGGCTCATTTGTTGGTGCTTAGACTACAGTGTTAAGTCGATTTGCAAAATGACAGAGTTACTGTATGAGGGTCCTCCCTCTGTACCAGCAAGTACATATTTTTCTCCTCTCTGTACTTTTCCCCCCATGGATCTTTCTCTTTCTAATTTCCCGACCTCCACCTGCTCATCCATCACCTGACAACAGTTTAGTCTGCAACAAGTTTTCTGTTTTTGTGTCAGCTAGACTCACTATATCATCTCTCTTTTCTCTCTCCTTAGTCTCCACAGTCTGGTTCTGTGGCTATTATGTGCCAAATCACTACCAGAGTTTCCTTAATCTGTTTTTTTTCTGAACATAAGGTTCATTAACTGACAGACTGTCATCAGTGTATGTGCTTTTGTTAAGGAAGCGGTTTTGGTTAAAAGTTAAGTGTTTTGATGAATCAGGTTTGAGGAGTTACTCAGTGAGACATTTAGAGACTAAACCTTGGGATTTTACACTGAAATGTGGAGTTATGTAGCCTACAGCAGAAACACAACAGAAAGGAGCTTTTCTTGGAAAACCTGAAACAGGGCAAAAAGGTACTACTTAATTATTGTTTTGTATTGACTTGTACGTTTTACTGCATTTATGTGCGCAGAGGAGGTGTATCCAAGTTGTTACTGTCCAAAGGTCATTTGTTTTAGCAGTCCCTTATGTTGCTCCGACATGAACACAAACACTGAAACTTTTATTGATGCGAGGGTGACCTTTTGTTCCCTTGTATTTCTGACTCCGATGATTACTCTCTCTCTCTCTCTCTCTCTCTCTCTCTCTCTCTCTCTCTCTCTCTCTCTCTCTCTCTCTCTCTCTTTCTCCCTCTCTGTGAACAACAAAACAGGTGAGCTCACATTCACTCACCTACGCACACTAAAAGAACAAAAAAAACAACTTTATTTGTTAATTCTAAAACTACTACATGCCCTAGGCCGCCGTATCAGTTGTGATGAGTGAAGGACTGTGGCGGAGCGAGGGGGGGAATAGGAGCAGGGAGCGTGCTCTGGCCTACAGCTCGGGGCAGAGGGCAGTTGGAGTGGGATTCAGGTCAGCTGGCACAGAGGGGACTGCAGACTGGAGCAAGTGACTGCAGATTCTCATCTAGTCTACTAGCCTGCAGGTTTCTGTTCTCCTGCTGTGACCTCTGGAAGTTAGTGTGTCTGAACGCAGACTTCGCACTGAGGAAGTGGCAGCACTTAAGGGTGAGAAACTTTCATTAACCCTCCAATAATCCACTTCTTTTTTTTCCCATGTGCTTTTCTTAGAATCTACACTTTACCCAGAGGAAAACCTGTATTGCTCCATATTATAAGAATTCCAAATAAATGTCACCTCGCTGAAACCCCTGCAGGGACCAGCTTCATAAGTTCCACCTCTTCTATTTGTGTAACCTGTGCTTACTAAATTCAAAGCAATAAAAGTGAAAAGCAAAGGCGACACTGGGGCATCTGGAACTTTTTTTACGTCTCCATTTGTCCAGTTTCTCACTTTCTGGAACTTATTAGCAGAGAGCCCGGGCTATAAGATGAAAGAGTCTACCTGTTTTAAAAGGCTCCTATTAAATATGCTTTTATAACTGCTCCAAGGGTGATTATTAGAACAACAAAAAAAACATAAAGGATCCCACTTTGATGTTACTGACAGTTTATGAGTCATTAAAACAAACTGATTAGTTTACCTCTCTGGAGCTAGACAATCATATGTATTTTATCTTGCGCAGTGGGGCCACTCTACGATGAGTGCGCTTAACATTAATTGCTGCTATTGGAATTCAAATTACCCAGTGAATAATTAGTTTTAAAACACAATGTTTATTTGGAATATGTGCTGGCGGCTAAAATGACATATCAATTCAGTCACTTCAACAGAAAGGAGCAGGGACGCTCCATTTATATTCCAGACACTTAGCTAAAGGTTCTTTTCCAGGGTGATGTACATTAAGGGAGCAGTTACAGGTTGCATGTCTTGCTTAAGGACAGTTCAATAAGACATGCATCATGTCTTCGACCTTTCAGCGAAAGTATGGTCTCTCTAGGCCACCTTCAGTCACGGAATAATGGAGACAATACTGCGAGAAAGTTGGGATCAGGATGGAAGTTAAAGGTGACTTGTCCTGATGAGTTTGCAGCCTACACTTCAACTTTGGAGTCTCTGTTTTCCCCTTCTTTACCGTCCTGTGTCCCAAACTTACACTCACAAATCCATGTGCCAACAAATCCTACAGACAAAATACATAGTTTGACACAGCTTGCCAAAAACGACCGGATAACAACGTCAAGCTACTTCCACCTTTGCTCCACACAAACAAAAGCCATAATTCACATTGTCACTCCAGATCCTTCTACTTGTACTGACTGTAATGAATGTACTGGTTGTAATGCTGATTATGAACAATGCTGTTCAAAAGTTTGGAATCAGCTGCTATATTGATGTGTTTCTTCTTTGGTACAATTGAGCTCTAAATATTAAGTTTAATTAATATTTCGTTGGACCCTCTACAGTCTACTCAGTGGTTAGATGGAAGAGGTTTAAACTGTGATTTATCAGTCCAAATGTTCAGCTAATATTCCAACAGTGCTAACCTTAGACTAACCTTCTATTTCTAAGTTTGAAGAATAGCTTTTTCTAAAGCAAGACATTGCCTTTTAATTAAAGCTTGTTATGGGCTAAACAGGAACCTGTTCCTACATAGCACATTGTGATGCTAAGCTTCCAGTTTCTTTCACCAATGACTGCTGACTTTTTCTAATCTTATTGAACTGTTGCTCAGAGGGATCTGTCTCTTTCTGCCCTTTAACTTAAAGGACAATTCCGGCGCAAAACGAACCTAGGGGTTAATAACAGATGTGTACCCACTCTGTCGCTCTCTGGGACATGTTTTCATGCTAATCGAATGAGTTTTTAGCTTGAAAGACGCTAGCGCGGACCGCCGATTAGCTTACAACGCTAGTATTCGGGGCACAGGGAATGTAAAAACAAATCGCTATTTATACCACTAAAAAGGCTCAAAATATCACCAAACTTCAACGGTAGCATAATGAGGGTCCCAAAATGTTAACCGGAGCATTGAGAACTTGAAGTGTACAGACAGTTTATTGAACGAAGAGCTGCAGGAGCTCCGTGAAAGGGCTACGAGAGAGAGAGAGCTACCGCTAGTCAATGCCGCAACACAGCCTCGTACTTCGGGAAACTGGTGGTGTACCTGCGGACATTGTGAAGCTATGGCCACTGAACAGGAGTGTCTGTGTTGCACGGAGTGGAACCTGTTGCGTCGCGATGCCCAAGAGACGCAGTGTTTTGTACAGTCTGAAGATTTCCCCCTCTGATTAACAGGGCTGTACTTTCACGGCGACCCAGACCGGAGGGACCAGATGGACAGTTATCCACTGAGTAAGTACACTAGACAAGTTATGCAGAGTGCGATTATTTCAGATATACTGAGCAAATTGCTTTTGTTTTTAGTTTGCATCGCCAGCTGTAAGTCATGACTGGTTTCCAAGACGGCGGCAGCATGTAAACATGAACGTGAATGTCTTTATAATCTATCTTTTCAATAAACTCTCTAAGCTTACAAAGTTCTCAATGCTTCGGTTAATATTTAGGGACCCTCATTATGCTACCGTTGAAGTTTGGTGATATTTTGAGCGTTTTTATTGGTATAAATAGCGATTTGTTTTTACGTTCCCTGTGCCCTGAATACTAGCGTTGTAAGCTAATCGGCGGTCCGCGCTAGCATCTTTCAAGCTAAAAACTCATTCGATTAGCATGAAAACATGTCCCAGAGAGCGACAGAGTGGGTACACATCTGTTAATAACCCCAGGTTCGTTTTGCGCCGGAATTGTCCTTCAACAGTATGGTTAAACAGTGTCATGTTCACCATGTACAAAGCCAACCCACATAACAAATAACATATATTTGTAAAGAGGGATTTGTACATGCTAAAAGCGTAAAATACTTCAAGCTTTCATGCCAGGTGATTCCAAACATTTGATAGTGTAGGTAAAAATGAACGCTGCTTGATTTCCAGATTGAGTGAACACTCAAGAACACCTGCACCAACAACCTCTGTCCTTATTCGGTGGTAACTAAACTCTTGTATCTTGACATTGATACATTTTGGCAGCATGTATTTCAATAATAATGCTAGCAAGCTAAACAGGATTGTTTTGAAGCACACCGGTAGATGCCCTCGTGGACTGAAGTTGGTTTCGGGGACGAAGGCAAAAGTTGATAATGATGGTGGAGACAGGTGATATGGGGTGAGGGTGGGTGCTGTGGTGGAGGGAGAGGGATGCTCAGTGTGTGTGCACACAGAAGTGTGTAGAAGACAATGATAAAAGTGAACAAAGCGGAGTAATGAGGTTTGGCTGGATTGGTGCAGTGATTAATACCATGCTGGCTTCAACCACCGGTCACACCTTTTGGGTCAAGTAGTACTTGCTATCAATTTTTCATCTTTCAAAAATTGTCCTTGATTCTTTTTCTCCCGGTGGCTTGGTTTGACTTCCTTTACTACCTTCACTTCTTTTCCTCCATCTTTCCGTTTGGCATGTATTTATGGAATGCCAGTGCAATGCATTGATTTTTATTTTAGTTCATTAACCAACTTTGCACTGGCATTTTATTCCAGCTTTCTTTCATCTGCCTGTCTTTTCTCACCTGCCTTCTTCCTAGTTATTTCCTCATACACTTCTTCACTTCATTACATTTACCATATGTCCTCTTCACTCTGTTTCCCTTTGTTTTCCTTCCTTTCCCTGTTAAGATTTCTCCTTTCTGTCCTCATTTCTTCCTTTGTCCCCCTTGTCCTTTCCCCCCCTTACAGACACAGACCTCTATCGTCTACTTTGTGTGTGTGTGTGTGTGTGTGTGGGGGTATGTGTGTGTGTCCAGACACAGCAGTGCCCTGTCCAACCTCAGCTGTTAAACATCTAGTTAATTACACGGTCGGACAAAAGGAGGGAAGATGAAGAGGAGGAGGGAAGGATGCAGAGAGGAAAGAGAGGGGAAGATAGGAGCAGCGTGTTAACCTCGTTAGCATCTCTTATTGAAACCAGTGTTACAAATGTCCGACGAGGACGAGTAATGAACCAGTCTCCCAAATGTTCAAGTAGCTCTTTAATGATGGAGAGAACAGAGGGAGGGGAAAAAGGCATTTCCTTAATGAAATCTACGGTGGCGTGTGTGTGTGTAAGAGTGTGTGTGTTAACGGCTCCTCATTCTATTCATGATCCCTAATGAAATTGATTTCAGTCTCATCTGTTGAAAGGAGTTTCTGTGCGCACGCACGAGTGCACGCACACACACACACACACACACACACACACACACACACACACACACACACACACACACACAGCTATAACTTTGACAGCAGGATCCTGTTTCCAAAAATAATTTCAATTTAATACCAGTTAGTAAAACAAAAAGGGGTGAGTAAATACCTAGTTGCATGTTAAAAAAGAGACAATTTGAAAGGGAGGGAGAGAGAGAGACAGGAGAGAGAGAGACTGAACGGTGTCAATGTGAGTTGGTGGGGTGGGACTGTCATGTCAGTGAATGTGTGTGTGTGTGTGTGTGTGTGTGTGTGTGTGTGTGTGTGTGTGTGTGTGTGTGTGTGTGTGTGCGTGTGTGTGTGCGTGTGTGTGTGTGTGCGTGTGTGTGTGACCCTGACTGGAGGGCATCCAAAGTATCACAGCACACCTGCTGACTACACAGTCTACAGCTCTTTCTCTCTCGCTCTCTCACACACACACACACACACACACACACACACACACACACACACACACACACACACACACACACACACACACAGAGCTTGGTTGAGCAACATCAGCGAGACAGGTTACTCTGAGTGAAATTAATCATCGTTCTTTTGTCGCACCACTGCTCTCACAACAGGAGGCCGGCCCCAGGTGACACATACACACACACAAACACAAACACACACACACACACACACAAAGAGTGACAGGCAGACAGCTGGCCGGTGACAGCATGCCACTATGAAGCTGTTTTCCTAAGAGCTAACAATATTTGGCTCTGGTTAAAAGAGTACAACACTGCCCAAGTGTGGTCGAGTAAATGTATAGTACATTGTGTCCGTGGCACTGTTTCGGCCTAGATAGACTTTTTAGGAAAAATCCATATGACTAGTGCACTTATTATCAGTGAAGGATGCCCCCTGGGTGCCTCCCTAGGGAGGTGTTCCAGGCACGTCCAGCTGGGAGGAGGCCTCGGGGAAGACCCAGGACTAGGTGGAGGGATTATATCTCCAACCTGGCCTGGGAACGCCTCGGGATCCCCCAGTCGGAGCTGGTTAATGTGGCTCGGGAAAGGGAAGTTTGGGGTCCCCTACTGGAGCTGCTACCCCCGCGACCCGATACCGGATAAGCGGACAAAGATGGATGGATGGACTTATTATCAGCAGCAATCCAATGCTGATGCCAGAATCATGCTAAACATGTACTATTATGGAGTAGAGCTGCATTGTTCTGAGATTGCACTGTGCTTGAATCAAACTGGTCACATGTGATCTGATACTGTAAGAAAGCTTTGATGTCGTGGCCGGGTTGCCTCAGTGGGTAGAGCAGGCGCACGTATACTGAGAGGTTCATGCCTCGACGCAGAGGTCCAGGGTTCAAGTCCGACCTGTGACTATTTCCTGCATGTCTTCCCCCTCTCTCTCCCCTTTCTCACCTAGCTGTCTTGTCAAATTAAAGGTGGAAAAGCCCAAAAAATAATCTTAAAAACAAAAAAAAAAGCTTTGATGTCGATTAGACTTCCTGGAACCCCAGCAACAATGGAAACATTTGATGACTTCCTGCTGTTGCTTCCCCACTTCGGAACAGCTCCCCACAAAGTTTCAAAGAAGCCAAATCTGTTATGGTTGTGTATGTTTCTATTTCCTGTTTTATTTTGGCAGTCTTGTTTTCTGTCTTGTCTTGTCTTGTTTTACTTCCTGTCTTTTGGTTTACCCACCTTTGTGATTGTCTGATGTTTTTCACCTGTTTCCCAGGCCTTGTGTCACCTGCCCCTTGTTAACCCTCGTTTACTTGTGTATTTATTCTCTGTCTAATCGTTTGTCTGTGTCAGATCATTGTTGCTGTTCCGTGTATCTCGCTTGCCTCCGTCAGTGGATTGCTTGCCTCTGTTTCTGTGTTTTTGCCTGCTCCTGTTTTTTGGGATTCTGCCTGTTTTTGTATTTTGCCTGTGGTAGCTCGTAGTCGACCCTTTTTTGCCTGCTGAATTCAGGACTCCTTTTGTTTGTCTGGATTTTCATTAAAGTAAATCCTCCTGCTTACTCATGTGTCTGCCGTCTCTGCATTTGGGTCCGACATTCTCCTTTTTCTGTGACAAAATCGGTGGACATTTAAAAAAAAAAAGCTCACTTGTTTTCTTTTTTTTTCATGATCTTATAACATTAACTTTCGTGGTTTGTACACTTTGTGTCCAAGTTTTGTCCTTTTTATTTGCTTGTCTTTCTTTTCTCCCATTTGGTAAAGCTATCCTGTTTTGAAATGTGGTATCAAAAGTAAAGTTTACTTATTTACGACTAAGAGAAAATTATAATTACAACCCACAGTTTGGGTAATCTTACCAATCATGATGATCTTCATGAATTCCCTAATAGAGATACCGCAGCCTTCCCAGAGCTTATGTATTAACTTGGTGAGTAAAATGTCCTTAAAAGTATAATAATGCAGCAAGTATATGGTAATATTAAATATAATATATATTAATATTGTCCAAGACTACAAAATAAAGACCTAAGTTTGAAAAATAAACTGATTTTTACATTTAGTGAATCATGCAAAACTTGAAGAATTAGCTGTGTTTTTGGAGCAGCTGACAGTAGCAGTTGTTTTGAGTGGCAGTGTAGCATTTACACTTTCAGCTGCCTCTGCTTGCCAGAATGTGGCAAGGGTGGCCAAAGTGGCATGAGCAATTAGATACACTCACACAAAAACATTCTCAAAGGTATAACTTGACAACAGCTTGAATTATACTGGTGTTATTTTTCTTCCCCAGACCCTTTGTCCTGCTTTATTAGCACTATTAGCACTGTTAGGAATCCTCACTGAAACTGCAAGGCACTGGGAGCGTCAAAATGTCACGGTATTCCTTTGACTTAGATCCCTGCTGGAGAATATGTGCTATGAAATGTCACTGTATAACCAGAAGACGCTAACAGAAGACGTCTCTTTCTATTCAAGTCAGGAGCACACAGATAAGCACACACGCACGCAGAACTCCCTCCGCCGACGCTGCATCTGTACCCTTCTTGTCAGATAGTAAGACAGGGCTCAGCACTTTTTCTGCTGTCAGTCGGGCTGGGCTGGCATGGTTACGTGCGCGCGAGCCTTCTTTCAGTGCACACATATGCAGCTTGCCTCCCCTGCCTGCCCCTATCATAACCACAAGCTGTAACCAGTCCCCAGAACAGTCGCTTGCTTCATTCTTCATTCTCCTTGCCATCTTTACTTCTCTACTCTCCAACTCTTCTATCCCTCTCTCATCTCTTCTTTTCTGTCCCTCTTGTTAACTTCATCTCTATAATAGCTCTCTCATTACTTTCTTGCATTTTTTGCTCGTTGTCAATCTTCCCTCCTGCACTCTTTCATCCCCTCACATCTATCTTTCTTCCCCCGCCCTTGCACTGCAAAAAATGGCTGTCGTTCTTAGCCATTTAGCCTGCTATTATGTCTTTTTTTGCTTTAAAACAAGAGAAAAACTCTGCCAGTGGGGGTCAATAAAAGAGCTCTTAATTCAATACTGTCTTGCATATTTCAGTAACAAGTGTCAAACAAGGTAGAATAATGCAGATTGTGCAAGTGGTACCAAAAAAACGACAACTTATTCATTCACAAGCTTGAAATGAGTTGATTTGCATTGAAATTGGGCAGAATCCCCTCTGCCCGTTGGCAGTTTAAGATTGGATTAAATGACTAGTTAATGTAGGTTTTGTGAGGTTCCTCTTCCCTCCTCTCCTTCGGTCCCACTGTGCCATGCCGCCCATGAGAATGCATCTGACATAACTAGGACTGGCAGCTCCACATTCTTCCCCGAGGCAGATCCTGCAGGCTGAGGCCAATGTGAAGCTACACACTTGTGCAGAATGTTTTGTAATAGTGTGGTTGCTGGAATCTAGAACCAGCTGGGGAAATGTGGGTAAGGTAGATAGGAAATATAAGCAGGTCCTAGGCATATCCATGTATGTGTATATCTACACTTGTAAAGAGTGTGTGCTCTCTGGCATCTTTCCCTAAGTGAAATGGCTAAAACACGTCACTAAATAATCTCTCTCAACAGCTAAACTTTATGTAGAAGATGATGAGGAAAAAAAGAGAAAGATGAGGTAAAAAAAAAAAAAAAGCGGGGGTGTTGGACCAGCCTGGTCTCACTGAATTCCATGAAATGATTACAAACTGTTAACACTGCATTACGTGGTGGTGGCACGGAATGTGTGAACATTCTGTGTGGCCACCACGGAAAACAATGCCAATGTAAAGTCAATGAGAAGATGACGTAGCATTAACAGCGACTACGGTAGCGAGTAGTATGAAAGCCCGAAAATTTGCGTAGGGAGGTTGGTTGGAGTGTTGGATGGGTCAAACAACACAGGACTTTCACCCAGGAGACCGGGGATCGTGTCCCGTGTGTCACGTTTCCTAAACCCAACATTCGCTTTCTTCTTTTCCTAAACCCAACCATCCCATTCTTTTTTTCCTAAACCCAACCGTCCCATTCTTCTTTTCCTAAACCTAACCGTCCCATTCTTCTTTTCCTAAACCCAACCGTCCCATTCTTTTTTTCCTAAACCCAACCGTCCCGTTGTTGTCTCACATCCCGTTATTGTTTTCCTAAACCCAACCGTCCCATTCTTCTTTTCCTAAACCCAACCGTCCCGTTGTTGTCCTGTGTGTCATGGAAACGTAAGCCCACCCACGCCCCGACCTTTTCCTTAACTTAAGGGGCTGTGTTCATTCTTCCGTGGTTCTGTCACGGAATTTTTGTTGCTATACAATCTGATCACCAATCGGCACAAGCCTAGTGTGACGACCACGACCATTTCAAACAATCGATAGAAAGATGGCCCATCCAATCATCTGTAAGGTATTTTTTGGAAAGTGCCTGCCGTTTTCTAAACAGTTCCCAATGACGACTTCTCAGATGATTCATGTTACCAAAATGATGAAATACTAACAACTTTTCACTTGTGTATATGATGTGACGAGTTACTCTTGTTTTTTTATGTGTCTCTTAATTGCTTTTTGGAGCTACCTGATGGAAACAAAATACAAGGCTTGGGATTGTTTTGTCAAACTTCTTTTTCCAGGGTCAACAAATAACTTCTATACTTCACTTAAAGGCTGACATGAAAGCCATAAAAGAGCTATCCTAACAGCTACTGAGATTTCATGTCAACAGATCCGTCATTATTAATAATAATTTATACTTTATTAATCCCACAAGGGGAAATTACAACGTTTTTATTCTGTTGTTACTACACACAGGCCTGAATTACACACACAGTACCCATACATGCACTAATGGAGAGATGTCAGAGTGAGGGGGCTGCCCATGGACAGGCGCCCCGAGCAGTTGGGGGTTCAGTGCCTTGCTCAAGAGCACCTTGGCAGCACCCAGGAGGTGAACTGGCCCCTCTCCAGCTACCAGTCCAACTTTGGTCCATATGGGGACTTGAACCAGCAACCCTCTGGTCCCCAACCCAACCCAGCTCCCTACTGACTGAGCTACTGCCACCCCATTTACAACTGAACTGGTCAATCTGTTAACATACTGCATATGACTACTACAGTAGCACTGTACTGTAGAGCAACTATATTGTAGTAACAATAATACTGTCACAGTAATATTACTATTACTGCTGTAGTGGTGGTATTTTTGTTGCTTTTGTTGCAAACCAACTCGTCTGACAACAAATGTCAATCTGGAAATGTTCTGTCAGATACAAACAGACCATGCTCCACCAGTAGAAGTAGTAGTAGTAGTAGTAGTAGTAATGTGGCAGGTGTGTACTAGAAGTAAATAGCCTATGTCAGTTTCCTGTTGTGTGGAATGTTGTTGTTGGTCGTGGTGAACGCATTCTCTCCAAAACTCTGTGACTTTCCTGTGTTTCTACATGTTTGGGGATGCCCTCTGTAGTCTGTGAGGCTGAGGATTTCAAAGTGAAACAGAGAGCTTAGGTCACCGGAGAGAGAATGAGGATGCATTTCTGCACCTGAATATAACTGTGGGCCCCGAGCTTTGTTTTCACACTGCAACCATAATAGTTTTATCTTGACAGCTCTGAGATGACGACAAGTGAGGACAAATCTTCATCTCTCGAGCTCCATCAATGACGTGTGTGTGCGTGCGTGTGTGCGTGTGTGTGTGTGTGAATCTGTATTTGCAGCTACACAGCGATTCACTTCCCTCGCAGTATCTGATTTGGCGCCACCATTCCCTCTCACTCGCTCCTCAGAGCTTTAGAAACAATTGCATTTCTCTATTGTTTCTCTGTCATTCTCTTCATCCATCCATCCCTCTCTCATCCCACTCTCTCTTCAACTTGTCACACTCTCTCTCTCTTTTCTCCCCCCACCCCCCTTCCCTTGATGTACCAGCTCAGCTGACACACATGAGCGGCCAAGCAGAACACACTTGTGTATAGCGCAGCCTAGTAGGGTGTGTAGGTGTGAGTGTATGTTTGTGTGTCTGTGTGTCTGTGTGTGTGTGTGTGTGTGTGTGTGTGTGTGTGTGTGTGTGTGTGTGTGATGCCCTGCGGTGAGTAGTGAAACTACTGCTAAACTAGCTCAATTTGTCAAGAGCAGAGAGGTGTGGGCCTTGAGGACCACTGTACCGCTGTCTTCAAGGTAAACAGAGGAGTATAGATTTAAAAGAAAAGAAAAGAAAAAGAATTTCAAGGATGAAATTCCAATAGATGCTGCACACAAACTCACTCAACAAAATCAGCCTGACTGGAGCAAACACCAGGAGGAAAGGATACTCCATCACTGTCACTCCTTCAGTGTGTGTGTGTGTGTGTATGTGTGTGTGTGTGTGTGTGTTGACTTTGACAAAGAGTGGTCAGGACCCCAATGTTGACTGAGCATTTTATGTATGTGTATCTGCGTAAACAATAGTCTGCCCCACTTCGAGAAGACGTCTCATTATTAAAGGGGTAGTGCGTATAAATTATCAGCTGCTGGCCCGAATGAACTGAATAAAGAAAACAATGTCACGGTGCGGTCACAGGGTGAACTTCTACTGAACAAATGATAAATGTCTCTCTCTTCCTTTCTCTTTGCTCTCCTCCTCTGGCCTGTCCCCACAGCGATTATTCTCTGTGGGGACAGCTGCGATGCAGCGAGAGAGAGAGAGAGAGAGAGAGAGAGAGAGAGAGAGAGAGAGAGAGAGAGAGAGAGAGAGAGCACGATGAGAGGGACACATTTTGGACAGTCTTGCTTCAAAAGCCACAAGCTTATCACACCTACACACAAACACGCACACACACACACACACACACACACACACACACACACACACAGACTGCACCTATATGCTACTACCCTCCAAAGACACACACAAACACACACACACACACAAATATGAATCCATACACAGCTACACCCAAAGCTATAGGTGAGTGGAAGTCAAGGCTGGGTGATGAGCCTCAGGAATTGTGTGTTTGTGTCAGCGGTTTATCATTTAGTTTAATATTTGTTTTACTCATTAGTTTGTGAGGTGATACATTAAGGAAAAGCAATTAAAAAGAAAGAAGAAGTGTGCATTATTACTTTGTGCTGGTTAAGATAATAAGAAATGCAAAAGCAAGTGTATTTTTTTTGTTTTTTATTCATCTGTACCCGACGCACTAGCTTTCACACCCAAGTTTTGACAGAAAGCTTTCATTCCAAACTCCCTTTCTACCCTATGTCTCATTCTCCTCTTGCATCATGTTCACAGTTACCGAGGACACTGACTCATCAAAGTTATTTCAGCTGGCCTTGAATAAGATAAAAGCTATGGAAAACCAACAGTGACACACAGATCACCAGTGATCACTTGTGCTGTCATTGGGGTATTCAGCTAAATGACACTTTAATGATCAACAGACAGTAACGTTCAAGATAAATTCACTAATGTTCTGCAGGAAACACCAGGACTTCTTAAGGTACACAGGTATCTCCCCATTCCAGGAGGAGCTCTGCCATTTATTATACACTTGCTGTAAATGGGACAGTTGGAACATTACTTCATGCCATTCGCATATGGAAGAGGTCGCCAGTATTTTCCATAGGCCACCTGGGAGACAATTGATGTGGAACAAGGATAGACAATTACAATACATGTAATTTATAGAGTCGGTCTTCATGTCGAGTAAAACTGACCTGTAGATGTAAAATCGGTGAAAAGGACCTGTATCTGCTTGCTGATATTAAAGTTTGTTTTGTGTTTCACTAACCTATCTTAAAATAGCACAGAAATAACTAATTACATAAGTATAACAACTAAAACAGAGATAACCAGATAGTAGTTTTGACTATATCATTAAACGTCCTATATTGTGAAAAGTGAGATATACATGTTGGATTGAGGTGCTATATAAATACTGGGAAACTGAAATGCACACACCCCGCGGTTGTGATGTCACAACTATACTACGTATAGGTAGAGAGTGCCGTTACAGTCAGCCCCCGGCTGCAATGAAAGTGCAGAGACTCAGAGAGCGCAGACGTGGAAGACCCGGAAACGCTGACCCTTCAGAGCAGACTGAGATTTTTCAGGGAATTTCAAAGAAGAAAAGGTCATTAGTTAACGGCTAACACAGCTAACTTGTTTTAGGCAGCTAGTCTCTGGGACACTTGTTAAAGGATTTCATGTTATCTTCTTCCTGTTCTTAGCATGTTCCCTGTCCTCGTTTCACCTACTTTCTTGTCTTGGGAACAGAAAGAGCAGTGGACAGTCAGACTAATGACCTCGGCCTCTAACACTCTGTCTTCCTCCTTATGTTTATCTGCTGCTGTATAAGAGCCTCACAGCCACACTGGGATGAGACATACAAGGAGAGCTCTGGCTCATATTTCTGGATTGTCTATTTTCCTCCCGTGGCATCATTCATCTCCACTTTTGCATATTTGTCGCAGCTGTTGACACAAAAAGTAAAAGTCACTTCCTTCAAACGGACAGAAAGTCAGACTGCTGGGAGAGCTTTAGTGTATTAGATTTAGCACATTTGGTAAATAACAATAAATGTTCATGTAGATACTGATACATGCACGCCTTTCCTATGTCTGTGCATCTGTCTGCACTTGTGTCCTTATGCGAGTGTCTGTCGCCCTACTCGGATGTGTAATTACATAGCAGAGACGATAAGCCAGTTTTTTCCCCCTCTCCTGTGGGAGCTCACAGCTAATTATAGAGCCAGCGGAGCTTCAAATTGCCATTTAAAACAGCCATACGGTGGGAGACAATAACACACTCCCCTGGTGGTGTCACCGCTGTGTAGTAAGTGTGTCTGCATGGAGGTATCACAGTAGAAGAGATAGCGATAGAAGCAGCAACAGTGGGGCGAAAAAGTACCCTGCAGCAGCCCTGTTAGCCAAAAATGATTCCCTGAACAGGAAGCCATATTTTAGTGGCTGAAATGCTTGTGAATTTTACATTGTGTAGACAGCTGTGGGGGCAGATTGAGAAGAGGGGATCAGGCTTATGTGAGAGGTTAACGGGTGGAGTAAGTATTTAAGTCAACATCATTTAACAGGTAAGTTTCTTTCTTAACATTTTATTGGTTTCATTTGTTCATTTAATGCCAGCGAATAGCTTTAACTGCTTAAAAGCCAACACAGACTGATGTATACTCTTTAACTGTACAGTATTAAAACAACAAACTTCCAGTCACTCAGCTGAGGAAGAGTTTGAATCCAGAGACAATTTTCTACTTTTAAGGCAAGACGGAAAACAGAGGGAATGAAGGAAGAATGGGAAAAAAGAGGAAGAGAGGGAGGCGGAGGGACAGAGGAAAGATGCTGAGAGTTGGAGGTAGGATAAGGGAGAAAGATGGAGGAAAAGATAAGCGAGAATTAACAGAAAAAGAGTAAGGAAGGCTAGAGAAAGGACAGGGAGGGATTTTGTGGTCTGCGGTGGAATGTGCTTTGAGGGAACGATCACTGCCAACACACACACACACACACACACACACACACACACACACACACAAACACACACATATGAAACAATCTTTCTCTTCCTTTGGCTGTGCTTTACTCACAAGAATCCTAACATACTCTGTCTCTGGACTGATACACACACACACACACACACACACACACACACACACACACACATATTAAACAATCTTTCTCTTCCTTTGGCTGTGCTTTACTCACAAGAATCCTAACATACTCTGTCTCTGGACTGACACACACACACACACACACACACACACACACACACACACACACACACACAGACCTTGCAATAACTCATACATTTCCTATAAGCCATAGCATTGCATGGCTTAATGTATGCATATCTAAATTCTCCAGGATTGAAACACACATGCATACTTTCTCTCTCTTTCTCTCTCTCACACACACACACACACACACACACACACACACACCCCAACAGATGGATCTACTGTAATAGCTGCAGGCCAGACTGTAGCATGATAAGATGAGAAACCAACATTAATGAGTCATCACTCAATTTATGTTTAGTATGAACACTCTTACTAGTGTGTGTGTGTGTGTGTGTGTGTGTGTGTGTGTGTGTGTGTGTGTGTGTGCGCGCACTCTTTATTGGTGTCTTTCCTGACAACTCCCTCGAGTTTACATGGGCCGTAACTCATGTGTCAATTAATTACCAGCATGGGTGTATGTGTGTGAGTGTGAGATAGAGTTACAGTCCATCAGTGTAATGAGTGTAAGAGGAGCTGTAAACAGACACCGGTCCTCTCTGTAACTAACACCAGGTTACAGTCAGAGATCCGTCAGCAGTCATGTTAGGTATGCAATCCCACTCCATGTAAATAGCAATTGGCACACTGTCAAAGCATCATGGGAGCTGAAGTTGATTGTATGTGTGTATATATTTGCTGAAATTACAAAGTGTACTACATGGAAACTGTTACAGCATGGAAACTGTTACATTTTAAAAATGGGCAGAGACATTGGAAAGAAAAAAGACATGCAACAAGAGTCACTGGCTGGACTGGAATCAGGGACATGGCAGGTATGTAGTAGGCTTTAGATCCTCAATGACCCGATTTCCCCACTCCTTTTATTTGGGGATTTGGCAGCAAGACATGTGTGGCACAAGCAGGTAACCTTCAATTAAAATAACCTTTATGCAAATGTTGTCTGTTTTATATATAACTTCTGACATTACCACACAGCTTTTTACATGTCCAAACTGAAAATACAACTGCTGGATGAAAACCAGTCAACTACATTGTTTCTCTAGGATTCATGAGCTAGTACATTGATGCTTCCAGTTTGTTTTGGACAAACAGAGGACGTGGTGAGCAGAGGTGTCCTCCGTGTTTAAACAGACTAAAAGGGCCAGCTACACAAACTCACTCCTCAGCCACAGTAAACCACGTAAAACAACAACATGTAGAGTTTATAGCCATGCTAGCAGCTCTGTGACGATGAATTTACAGAGCTAAATGTTAATGTCAGCATGCTAATGTTCTCACTATGACAATGCTAACATGCTGATGTTTAGCAAGTATATTTTTTTCTATGTTCACCATCTTAGTTTAGCATATGTTTGCACATGCTAACATGTGCTAATAAGCACTAAAGCCAAAGTACAGCTGAGGCTGATGGGAGTGCCATTAGTATTGGAGAAATTAAACTTTTGACCTGAGGGTGGCACTAGATTATAAAAGTCAGGGGATCAACCAAGTTGTTTAAAGTTAGGTCTGTGCAATATATCGATATTACTGTATATTGATATATGAGGCTAGATATCGTCTTGCATTGTTGATATCGTAATGTGTGTGTGTGTGTGTGTGTGTGTGTGTGTGTGTGTGTGTGTGTGTGTGTGTGAGAGTGTATTTGCAATATCATAATATGATTAGCCACTTAGTCATTATATCCACATTACTGATGATTATTTATTAAAAATATCACTGTGTAAATATTTTGAGAAAGCAACAATTGTCAACACTACAATAGGGTTACACTTTACTTGAAGGTATCTACATAAGAGTGACATGACACTGTCATGAACGTGTCATAAACATTATAAACAAGTCATAAACGTTTATGACATAACGCTTCTGTCATTAAGTGTCATTCGGTTTTTGTCATGACAAGTTATGCTTAGAGTTAGGGTTAGGGTTCATGTGTCATGACTGTGTCATGTGTTCATAACAGTGTCATGTCACTTTAATGTAGATACCTTCAAGTAAAGTGTTACCAAATATTGTGATATTTGATTTTCTCCATATCGCCCAGCTGTATTTAAAGTCATCCTGAGGGCAACATGAATGTCTGTACCAAATCTCATGGCAATCCACCATATAGTTGTCGAAACAATTCACTCAAATTCAAAACTATCAACACATGGTGGCAATAGAGGAAAAGTCAGGGGCTCAGAATCAAGGGTTTACTGCCAAGTAAGTAGTACCGTGCACGGCAGCTGGATTCTCTGGCTAGAATTCAATTGAGTATGAGTGCTTAGAACCAAAGACCTAACCAACCCACATTTTAGTCGGGTAAGCTGCTAGCACGTGTTTCAGGTGATATTCTACACACAGAACACACTTGTTTCCTGAGAACACACAAACACACACACACACACACACACACACACACACACACACACACACACACACACACACACACACACACACACACACACACACACACACACACACACACACACACACACACACACACACACACACACAAGAGCTTTGCCCATGACTGGTAATCTCGTTACAGTGCCAGGCAGAGATGTGTACACACATGCAGATCCACAATACAGCCCACTGACCTTTTTTTACAACCCACCCATGTGTTTCAAGGGTTCTTCTTACACTACTAAATTGACTAACAACTTGTAAAGTTTCCAACTCTATCTGATACAATGTATAAAGGTTTTATGGTGCCAGGCAACAAATGGGACTCCAGCCACAACACAATGATCGGGTGTGTAAAACATACTAAACCCAAACTACCTTTTTTTATGTGTGCAGAATGGTGTTTACCAACCTTTAACAACCTTTCCAAGATGATAAAAATCTTTATGATGTGAATTCATAGTGGACATTATAGTGAGTAGCATCAAACTGAAGCAAGTTATGGGGGGATGGATTTGTTTAAGGGCATATTACAATGCTTTTGGCAAGATGTAATTGATTTTTGTTTATACTGCTGCCTTATGCCTGGGGGCCATACAATAGTTTACTCACCTTTTTATTTACCACGGCATCATTGCAGATAATGCCTGGCAGTAAACCGCAGCCCCTGACTGAAGGCTCTGAAAGGTTTCATCCTTCCCTTTATTACTGTAACTGTATTTATGGATATAGGGTTTGGGGCTGTACCCAGCTCAATTCACAGCTGGGGGTAAAGCTAAAGCCCTGCGTTCCACAAACAGCCACCCACCCAGCCAGCGCACATCCGTTACAAAACCAAACACACCCGAGGGGCAGATTTGAATACGATTCCAAACATAAGCAAATGCAGGTTTTTTAAATTCAGCTCTCTTTACCAGCAAATTTTTATTTTTCTGACATCACTTTTGCTTCCCTCTTTACGTTTCCCTGATGGAAACCTGCCATTCTGCTTATTTTCTTTGACCACCCATTCTCCTTGGTTATGGCTTTTCCTGTTTCTTTTTATTTCTGTATTTATATAAATAGAAGAGGAAGAGAGTGATTAGGATAGAAGAGGTAGTGTGAAGAAGTTGTGTGGTTGGTATTAAGTATCCTCTACAAATCAATCAGAGGAATATAGTTCTATCAACCCATTATAGAGGTGGTGACAGTACCAATTAGATCTTCCATTATGTACTAATGAGATTTGGATGAATAAAAGGATGATGAGGCAAAGAAGGAAGGAAGGAAGGAAGGGGGGGACTAAAGGGCCATTCCAACAAATGACTAAACATTTGAATAAATGAGTCATTCTGAAATATAGCATAAAAAGACTGACCCACCAGAATGAATGCACAACAGAGCTCATGCATCGTCAGCGTATGTGCTGCCTATTCCACATACTGCATACCGCTCTACAGTATGCTACGGTCACCTGCTCCAGCGCAGTTAAACTTGTCCAGAACACCATTTACAAGCCGCAATCCCAATAAAACCACAATAAATATCAACAGTCAAACTGTTCACGAGCTCCTGAGTGATGTTTTCATAGAAATGGAAATTATTGCTGAAGCCTGTTAAAATGTTTTACAAAACATCTGCACAGGTATTTTAATTTATTAATTTTTCTTCATTTTTAATAGATATACTTTTAGGAAATATTGTTATATAACTCAATTGGAAAAGTAGAGCTACCAGCAGTAATATTGTCAGTAGCAAAGTAGTATTGGTTTTTGATAAAAAAAAAAAAAAAAAAAAAAAAGAAAGAACGACAGCTTAGGTGGGAAGGGTAAGAAAAAGTGGTTTTGAGGTGAGGCTGAGTGAACAAAAAAAAAGGGCATAAATGGAGAAGAAGAAAGCTTCGTCAGTGAATTTAATATTCTCCACAGACTGCTCTCTGCCGCTCCAAAACCTTCCACCACCTCCACCATGACAGAGCCAGGGTGCTGTCTGAAACCCGCCCGCTAACAGAGCACTATCCCGGGGCTGATCTCCTGTCACTCCCCCAAACCAACCAACTTCTTCACAGCTCTGGGCTTGTGAATAAAAAAGCATCAGCTTGAATGCCGGCTGTTGCAGATGTGACAGTGTCATCATTTGAATGCGACCTCAAGGGGCCCCACAGGCTGTATGAGTGAGCTGGAATGTGTGAGGGTGCGAGGGGGAAAAAATGACAGTTTTTTTTTTTTTCCCCCTCATGGAGCATCAAAAAGTGGAGTTGTCAATAGTCACTTCTGTGTTTGTGTGAGTATGTGTGTGCGTGTTCAGGGTGGACAAGTTCCCTTATCTTCGTGGAAACTGTAGCCAACGATAAAGACGCTGCCTTTCAAGTGATTCTGACAGAACCAAATGGAAAACTTTGAACCAAATGGAAAACTTAAAAAAACATGTCCAATCCGTTCATCTGGATTACTTGGTACAATAGTGGCAGATTGGGGAGAGGTCAGCGTCTAGCCGTCACATAGCAATGCTGTACATATTTTACATTACCAAAACAATCTATTGCTCAAAAGTTGTCTGACTGGAATGTGAATTTCAATTTTTATAATATGGAGTCAATGACAGTTTGATTAACACAATCTGTCTCTTTTTAGCATCAGATGTATTAAGCATACATCTAGGGTGCAATTTGCAGTGGGGGATGCGTGCGATTTCGCGCCTTTCTGGTCTACATATCCCTGCCTCTGAAGAATTATTTTTATCCCCGGTGGTGAAAAAAATGTACCCGCCCCCCTCTCAAAGTGATCAATGCTACTTCACGAATAGACCATGTATTATACCTAAAATAGAAGTATTTTAAACTAAAGCGCTGTAACATGAACACATAGTACACCAGCGACAGTTGTTTAACCGCCAGTAGGTGACTGCGAGCCGGCTACAGGCACCGCCAGATGACGGTCCTTTCAGGGGCCATGGTAGTGGAGTTTAGCCAGAAAAGTGAGCGTCAAGCAACGATGACAGTTAAGTTACCAAAACGACTAAAGTTTAGGGAAAAGTTTGTGGTTTGGATTCAAACACTCCCGCGGAACGAACGAGCGTTTCCTGGGTAAAAGTGTTTTGTTTTAGCTGCGAAGTGAACTCTGCTTGAAAGCGCTTTGTTTTGTGTTGAAACCACGTTGTGCTATTTCATTTGGAGATTATTTTCCATTGAGTATTGAAGTTCTTTTGGCATGGCTGGCCGAGGGGCACTATATGCGTGGTATTGAAAGGGGGATTTAAGCTTCACTATCAGCCTGCCATGACATTGTGTACGCATGGTTCAACAGGCTAATTTGTCAAGATTTCAGTAACTTTTGTCCAAACGTCCAGCATTAGCTCAAATATAATGTATCTGTTCACCAACACCTTGGTCCAACTAGATTTTTATAAACTTTGCTGTGCACATTCACCATACCCAGAGGAATGTATTTGGTGACTCATGAACATTCCCGTGCTGCTACTATCTGGCATAAGGGTATAAACAATATTGATTTTAATGAATCCTTTGGTTTTAATCTTGTGCCACCCTTAAAAAAAACTTGACATTTTTGGAATAGATAAATAATGAATAAAGTTGGCATTGTTTTTGTTCTGTCCAAAATGTCTGCATTGTGGGTGTGATCAGCGGACTATTACAACTTCTAGGGGGCCCCTAATTGCTCCTCCCCATTAATCTCTTCCTTATGCTACTTTGAGAAAAGTACTGACATAATGTCTTACTCTAAGTTTTCTAAGTTACTCTCTAAGTTTGTCAGTGAGTGGCTGCTTTTAAAACGCAATTATACATGCTTGACAGTGTCTTCACGCAGGGTTATGCAGGGGAAATAACATGTTTATTGAACTGTATGTGTGCATGCATACAGTAAGTGTGATTATATGCCAGTGTCAGCAGCTGTGTGTGTGTGGTAAACTTGGGAGGAATGTGGGCATGTATTGATTCCCTTTTTTCTGTGGGTGGGCCTTGGTGTTTGCTGTGCCAGGCAGTAAAAGACACTGATCCAGCTCTTGAGTGCCCTAATCCCTCCATCCTTCCTTCTTGTATTTTTCACCAGGTCTTTAATTTTTCTGTCTCTCATTTTCGCTTGAAATACTTTCTCTTTTGCCTCGGCAGACCGTGTGGTTACAGAGAAAAAGACATACATAGAAAGAAAGAAAGGATGAAAGGACGAAAAAGGAAGAACATTTTCAGCTTGCAGACGCGGGACGTTTTGCCCTACAGAGATAGGAAGTTCAGCGTCATTGGAGATGAATGGAGAGACAGAGGGAGGGCAGAAAACAGAGCGAGGAGGGATGGAAACGGCCCAGTGGAAACCATGATGTCATGATTAGTGAGGTGCGACCATCCTGCAGTCACATTGGCACCACATGGACGCCAGTGAAAAGCACACACACAAAATGTCTCTGTGTCTGCTTCTAACCGATCACAGCTGCTGCGAGAAACAACGCGGCCATTGTCACTCTTAACCTCCATCACGGGCATACAAACACACACACACACACACACACACACACACACACACACACACACACACACACACACACATGCACAGCAGATTGGTATTAAAACATTCTGAGGCTTCAAGTCCTGTTGAAGCGTGACGCTAGTGAACAAAATCATTTAACGCTGCAGCAGGGAAAATATTTCTGGAAAAGTGCAGACTTCTTCTCCACATCATTATATTAACCTTCACCTAGGGAGGTTGTGTTTTCACTTTGGTTTGTACCTTTTTTGTTTGTTTGTCTGCCTGTCAGCAGGATTACGGAATCATGAAACTCGGTTGAAGGGTGTAGCGTGGGCCAAGGAAGAACCCATTACATTTTGGAGCGGATTCAAATCACAAGGCGGCTACGCAAATCATTTCTTAGTTCCGTTAACATTGCATGATAGGGCGTATGTGCTGTATTCACGTGGTGTCGGAACGATGGGAAAAATGAGTTCCAGACTGGGAAAATTCACACTGCATTCATTGTGAGATAAAGTGCCTTGGTGGAGGTCTGTGCTCCCCGAGTGCCCTTCTGGTTTCACTTGTAATCCTTCACTGTAATTATAATATAAACTTGTCCAAAATCACAGAGGTGATGCGTTCACCTAAAGTTCCCGCTGGATGTCCCCTCACCTTCCGCTTTCTTTGTGTTGCCGTTCTAAACTACGCTTGCTTCGGTAAACAACAACCAGAACCCTCGAGCTACAAAGCTACAGTACAGGCAAGTTCTGAAGAAAATTTGGATTGTGGAAGAAGCCAGGCCTGCTTGGTTCTTTCGGGGGAATGATTGTAAAGATTTACAAAGAAAATGTTTACGGCTATACTCTCCAAATTGGACGTTTTGGGATTGATTGGTGGGGATTTGCTATGGACAAAATACAAGTGGATACACTGGTAAGAGCAAATTACGTAACCATGTATCCAGCTAATTTATATAGCTCACGTTACTGTGTTGTGTCAACAGTTAACGTTAATTCATATTGTATGTGGCCTTTTCTTCAGCAGGGTGCAAATGTTCCAACAAAACAAGTTCCTGACCATACATTAGTGTCGTCCAAGACGATTGTGATTGGTTTAAAAGAATTCAAACAACCCTAACCGTTTTTTTTCTCCTATCCAGGAGTGTATGTGTGGTGTAGCCAGACCTATCTCCACAGAGCTGTGGAGATACTGTAGGTCTGGCAATTCCAGACTAACCTAATATAATGTAATGCTGCCATGAACTGGCTAAATGTTAAAATCTTGTGATCTTGAGTATCAACATATGTGAATACATCTTCCTGCATCTGACTCTGTCTGTAACAGCTTCAATAAAAGCCTGAGCAAAGTGTGTGTGCTTTCCTTCCTTTCTATTAATAGAAAAGAAAAACGTGGTGATTAAAACCAAAGCTGGCAGCTCTGAATGAGGTTGTTTTCTCAGCCTCATTGGACTCCTGAGAGAAGAGAAAACAAGCTAACTGGGTGGGAAGACTAAACTCAAGCTAACAGGCTGATGCTTGTAACTGAAGGAAGACAAGTGAAGTTATTAAAGATCAATTAAGGAGTGAAGGAGCTGACGGAGGAAAGACACAAACAATCTCTCTTGTTCTGTGTGTGGCGTGTGTGTGTGTGTGTGTGTGTGTGTGTGTGTGTGTGTGTGTGTGGGGGGGGGGGGATTCCGGGAGTCCAGTATACTTGTGGGGTCCCGACAGCTTTGTGGGGCCCAAAATGCTGGACCCCAAGTTTAAAGGGCTGTTTGAGGGTTAAGACTTGGTTTTAGGATTAGGGATAAAATTAGGTTATGGTGAGGGTAAGGGTTAAGGTTAGACATTTAGTTGTGATGGTTAAGGTTAGGGTAAGGGGCTAGGGAATGCATTATGTCAATGACGGGTCCCCACAAAGATAGTGCCACAAACCTGTGTCTGTGTGTGTGTGTGTGTGTGTGTGTGTGTGTGTGTGTGTGTGTGTGTGTGTGTGTGTGTGTGTGTGTGTGTCTCTGTGTGTCTGTGTGGTTGAAAGTTTGGGGAGGGGTGACAGGGACCAGACAACCCAGCAGCACCATATCCAACAGAAAGTTGAAATAGCAAAAAAAGATCAGCAAGAAACATGAAAAGAGGGATGAAAAGAGGAGCAAGAAGGAGTATAAACGGATAAAAAAAAGAAAAAAGTAAATTATGGAAAACGTTCTTTTGACAAACAAGACACATTCTAAAGATGCTGCCCTCTCAATGCAATTCATATCAACGTTTTAAATTAAATGGGAACACAAATAAAATATAGTATTTTCATTCAACTTCACCATACGTGGACTGTACCCCATTATACAAGTACAGCAACTGCACATGAGCAAGAAAAGCAAAAACACCACTCGTCTTCTTCTTCTTCTGCGCCCGCTCTACCAACGGAGCTAACCGGGCGCCCAAACCACTGTTTTGTTATCTCCAAGAATCTCCAATAGACTTGAATCTTGCATGGATTTTGTTAAAAGCATCCATTCTGCACCACATTTGCATCACATTTGCTTTTTTGTTAAAAGCATGTTCTCATTTTCATTCAACATTTAGTGTCAGTGAGCAGTTTCTCAAATGTCCAAATGCGCATTTTGAGTAGTTCATTATTTCTTTGTCTTTTTCAAAGTAGTTAAACTCATGCAACTTCTTTTATTGTGGCTGTAAAAGAGCAATTGCATTGGATTTGCATTACATTTGCTTTCATTAAAACAGATGTTTCCTTTTCATCTCTTTAAAATGACCTATTTTAATAAAAACCGAGCCCTTCACCAATTAGATGCCACTTAGCTTGAAGTGTACTGCAAAGTGACATTGTAAGGATTGCAAAATCAACTTAAAAGTTGGGTGAAAACTCTGCTGCGCAAACTGAAAAGTAGTGGATCCCTGGTGCTCCCCACAGCAGCGCGCTCATTAAGACGGAGCTGAAACTGGACCCACCCTCAATCCAGAGATAGCACACTGAAACTGGCGACCTGAGGATAACAAGCTGCCTGGCAATTACTGCTGATCGAAAAATAAAAAATGAAAAAAAGAAGTATGTGTGATAAGAGGAATCAGCGCGTAGTTCTTGTTGTGCATCTGTCAAGTGAAGGAAGATGAAAGGGGAAAAGTGAAGAAGTAATCTTTACAGTTTTGATACGTTTCTCTGTAATGCATGCAGTTTCCTTTTAGTCACAGTCTGTGTCAGCAGTGTATGGAGTCCCTGCGTCATGCCAATAAAGCACCCCGTGAATTCATGTGAACTCAGAAAGAAATGGAGAAAGAGACAGTCTTTGGATTTTCCATTATTCTGAAGATGAAAAAGCTGCAGTTGAGAGCGAGCTGTCCGGCACTGCTGGCACTCCTCACAGGAACACGCTCATTAATACGGGAAGCTTGGAAGAGCTGAAACCTCCTGCTACTTCCTGCTAACAAACAGGAGAATCAACTGGACACCTGCTTCATATTCTGCTCGGAGTAATGAGGAACACACACACACACACACAGGCTCCCTCCACTTTAAACACCCTATATAGTGTTGATTAAATAGTGAACTATATAGGGAATGACCAAACAAGTCCTGCTTCTTCTTCTCCCCTGGGAAAACATGACCGCGTTGCATTGTGGTATACGGGAGTAAAATGTATGGTACATCATATTGTATGTATGTATATTTGCTGTGCATTGTAAGTATTTTATAGTGGACTATATAGTGAATGAAATTTACTGAGGATAATTCGAACATCCACTACAAACTGGCGAACACACTATAGCGCACTAGTTCTGTGATAGGGAGCTGTTTTGAACACACCTGCCCACTCCGTAGCTCTGTCTGGTCATTCGATTCAATCAGCGTGCTGAGAGAGACAGATGAGATCAGAGCTTTGACCTCCACTCATGAGCAGTCATCTCACAAGACACACACACACACACACACACACACACACACACACACACACACACACACACACACACACACACACACACACACACACACACACACTTCAAGACAAGGGGCCTATTTGAGGGAAATGACATCATCATCAGCCGCGGTGTCACCGGGGTCAAGGCTGGCTGGAACCCGTCCCATCGCAGCGGAGATTACCCCGGCGAATGGTTATTACACACGTTATGAGGGATTGCCATGACGTGGGTGACTAAAGATACACCCCTCAGCGAGCTCCCCCCCTCCTCCCCCACCTGAGGCGGATTGATAGCGCTGCCCATTACTGATAGATGGATGGAGAAGATTATGGAACGCTCCATTAGTGTCACTTCATCTAGGTGAGCGTGGTGTGTGTGTGTGTGTGTGTGTGTGTGTGTGTGTGTGTGTGTGTGTGTGTGTGTGTGTGTGCGTGTGTATCGAAGACAGTTGCACAGGAGAAGGGGAGAGGTGTCTGGAACAACCTGGCACTCATTACTGATTGTAGTGGTGGCAGTATAGGACTTAAAAGCTACCTACTGTGGAACTCATGGAACGAGTGCAATCAAACCGGGAATCTAAAGTCTGATTGTTAATGTATAAAGACAATTTAAATATATCGACATGCATATGTCATGCAATCTGCAGATGCATGAAATTACACACCTCTTGCAGTAACTTGACATATGATTGCACGTCTTATGATATGGATGCTTGAAAAGAGAATACTTGACTACATTTTCAAATGTTTTATTCTAGTGCTGGGAAATAGTTTCTCAAATATTCCGACAAATATGTGTTTTAGTAGTTTGCGAACAAAGAACAGTGCCTGTCACCCATACTGTTCAAATGTAAATCTCATCATAAGATGTGCTAAAAGGTGACATTGTGGAGAAGATGTGCAGAAACACCACAGCAATGGGTGCAAAAGACTAACACTCAGTCTTTGAGTCAATTACATGATGCCGTTGGATGACATGAAATTTTGTACATCAGCTTAGAACCAGGAATGTCTGAACATTTTGTGTCAATCCATCCAATAGTTGTTAAGATATTTCCGTCTGGACCAAAGTTTTGAAGCCACACCGCTAGCGTGACTAAAAACTGATCAGCAAGAATTACACTAAAGTACCTTTCATCTTTTTTCCTATTTATTTATTTTTCTATTAAATGTGTAATTTTTTTCTTCCATACGTTTTATTCTTGTATGCATATTTTATATGTTGATGGGCTTAAGACAAACTTTCAACTTGTTTTATTCTTGTATAAACTTGTCTCAATCTATACTATACCTATATATAAATAAACTCTATACTATATAAATAAAACTGACTTGAATTCAGTGTCCCACCGAGGGAATGACATCCAGGGGGTGTCTGCTCAGTGTCGTTCCCACAGACGGGACAACATGCATGAACACACACACAGAGCACAAAGAGCATACACTACATGTGTGTGCACTGAAATGATGCATGCACAGATGCATAATATACTCCAGAGAGGGTGACCATGACTCCTGCATGTCGGCATCCCTTATTACAAGCTGCCACCACACCCATTTACCTTGACCCGAGACCATATTGCTCCAGCACAGAAGGTCCCACTCTTTATTCTCTCCTTCCTCACTGTCCCATTCCCTAGATGAGAGTGTTATTAACCCGTATGGAGCCAGCGGGAAGGTGATTCACCTCAGTTAAGATAATGTCGCCTGTGCTCACCTCATCTCTTGGCTAATGGAGCCTGGAGGGCTGGCTGAAGTAGGGTGGAGGGGATATTTAATCTTGGGACAAAGATGACTCTGTATCATTAGATGGAATGTATCATTAGATGGAATAAAATAGAAGCTGAGTATCTACAGTACAGCTATAAGAAAGACTTTTCATGTCCTGTTATATTTAGTAAAAGCAAATAAGTTGCATATTGTCCTGCTAATGCTTCTCTGGATTAATGAAAGTATATGCAGCACAAAGACACATTCACATTGAAGTGTGAAGTTTGAACTAACTGTATTTAACATATTTCAAATCCATAACTGCAATTTATATGCTATCTATATTTAAATATACTGCATGATTAAGTTCATTATACGACTCAAAGTTGCCCCTGTCATTAGGTGAGGCTCTAAATGGTTTGTGGGAGTTGGAGTCTGTGAGCAGGGTGAGCACTGGGTCCTTTTAGCCTGCCGTGACCTGTGATCGATGGAGACCTGGCAGAGTTTTAGTTGCTAACGCTGCTGTTATAAGCCTGCTAACATTGACCACCACTCTGCTCCCTTACCCGCCGCACTTCTACTTAACTAGAGGTCTCTCTCTCTTTTGTACCTCTCCCTCCTTCTATACTTCACTCCCCCTTTCTTTCTCCCTCTGTCCTTCTCTGTAGCTGCTGTAGCTGCTCCTAGCTGCTCCTAGCTCACTCCCCCGCCCCTCGCTTCCTTACTCTGTCGCATCCATCGCTCTGCTTTTAATCTCTCCCTCTCTCTTCTGCCTGTTCACTTCTCTCTCTCTTGCTCTCTCTCTCTCTCTCTCTCTCTCTCTATGCTGTTGAGTGACAGTACAGTTAAACTGTTATTGGCTTCTGCAGAGGAAGCAAAGCAGCAGCATCGAGGCTTGGCAGCACAAAAGAAGAGTGTGTGTTTGTGTGTGTACTGTTGCAGAGTCAAATGTAAAAGTATATGATACAAATGAATTGTTCCAACTACTGAAAAAGTTACAAGACTGCAATAGAGGAACTCGGGTGGGGTGTGTGTGTGTGTGTGTGTGTGTGTGTGTGTGTGTGTGTGTGTGTGTGTGTGTGTGTGTGTCTTATATCTTAAGCTAATCCAATAAAAACCACCATTTGGTGCTATCTCTTAGCATAACATTACACACATGCATGTGCACTCTCTCTGTTACTGAATCTAGGTCATTAAATATGAGTACGGAGGATCATTCATAGCTTTTAATTTCAGCATTCAGTCCAACAAGGTTTTTTAATGCAATCCAAACCAGGGGTGCTTGTACCCCAGGGGGTACTTCTGCTGTCGCCAGGGCGTGCGTGGAAAGATTGTGGAGAAGCTTAACTAATTTGAAAAAAAATTAAATTATGATTTGATTTAAAGAATTATCAGTTTTAACACCTGAAAACTACATGTTGCAGTTGTGTAAGAGTGATTGGAAACTAGTTAGCAAGTTTAAACAGGTAGCTAAAAGTAATGAATATATTACTAATTACTAATTCATTAATTAATTATTAGAAATAATGAATTAGTAGAAATAAATAGCTAAAAGTAATGGTTAAGCGGCTAAAATGGTTAGCTAAAAGTATTGACTAAACAGTTCAAATGATTCGCTAAAAGTAATGGATAAACAGGTAAATAGTTAGCTTAAAGTAGTGCATAAGCGGCTAAAATGGTTAGCTAAAAGTAATGGATAAACTGTTTAAAATAGTTAGCTAAAAGGAATGGCTAAACAGTTTAGATAGATACGTAGTGCATAGCGACTGAAATGGTTAGCTGAAAGGTCTGACTAAACTGTTGAACTTGTTAGCTAAAACAAATGGATAAACGGTTACAACTTTCAGCTTTACTCCAAATTGTGGTGGTGGTAGTAGTAGCAGTAAGATTGCTGTCAAAACAAATCTAAATATTCAGTATATACAGTTCAACAAGTATGATAAAATGAACAATACCCACTTTTATATAATGAATAGTTAACATTTGGAACATACATTGGGAATTGATGAAGGGGTACGTGAGTTCATCAGACAGGGCTGTGGGGGTACCTTAGACCAAAAAGGTTGGGAGCCACTGTTTTAATGCACAAACTAAATGAGATCTACAAAGAATAATATAAAAAACACAACCTGCAAACCTCTTTGAATGATCTGTTAGCTCCATTAGCTTCCAGTATGCTAACACAGGCGCCTGTCTTTCTTGGCCTGTCATTTTGTTTTCAATTCATTATTTGGCCATCTTTCTGGCTCTCAGTCATTTTTAAAAGATGAGATGTGGAACCGTGCTGGGCTAGGTACTGGCTGCTTCAAAAAATGCCTGCCTGAGTGACAGTCGAGTCCCACTGAGGTCGACAGCGCCAGAAAAGGATGTTAACTGCCTCAGACACATGAGAGGTTGAGTCCGGCCATCTATGACAGATGAAGCAGAAAAACCATGGTCATTTATTTTTCCTTGAATCTTGGATTTTGTGTCAATGTTTTTGAACATTGATGATTGGGTGCCTGCAGCTTCATGGATTCAACTGTGAGGAACTTTATCACACAGCATGACTCAGCTATCTACTAAAATAACACACACAAACAAGTGCTCCACAGTCCGCACAGATAAAAACTCCTGTCTGACTGAATATTCTCTCGTTCACCCCTATTATAAATATTCATACAACGTGCTAGATTTGCTCTCCGTGTGTGTGTGTGTGTGTCTGCCCTCCTGTATATATGTGTGTGAGTGTGTGTATACCCTTGCACACGGCAGGACACTTGCACCATCTCGCTCACAAATTACCTCATTAAATTTCATTGCATTAAACCACTTTTATGAATTTAGCGTAGTCCCAGGCCCATTGTTCGCCTGCAAATGAGATTAAAGCAACATTTGCCTTTCTCCCCGCTTTCAATTATATTTCTGGAAGGACAGCTCGGGCACAGCGCCTTAATGAGGAGAGAGGAACAATAAGAGAAAAATGGGGCATTTGTTGCACTTTGGACAGTTTTTCTGAATTAAGACAACTTAGTAACGCATTTTGGAAATTCAGACTTTTGTCCCACAACGCACTGCAGTTGATATTAAGATTTATTATTTCATTTCATTTCTTGCGTCAAAACTGCAAGGAAATCACTGATTTCTCTGAAGTGTTTCTAGAATATTGGGTTTTTTGCTGGTGGCACAGAAGTGAATAGCATCCATACAGAAAATACAGTGAATGGTTTTATCCTCCAATTCAGATTAATAATTCATGAATTTCTATGTGTGTGTTTTCTGCAATCATCAGTGTGTGCTCTTGTTGTGTCTGTAATGATGTGGCCCTATAGGGATACAGTGCAATAAAACAGAGTGAGCTGAGGTTAAGATTGCCTTCACACAATGCAGATTACAACAACTGGAAAACACACACAGACACACACATGCACAGCACACACATAAGATGAGCTAATGGCCAATGAGATATGTTGCTAGGCAACAGACACAACTCCTGCCAATAAAATGCAGGTTTTAGGAGCTGCTGAAGAACCTCCACTCCAGGAAGTAAAATATAAAATGCTGGAGATTAGAATATAATATAAAAAGTGCACCCCACCCTCCCTCCCTCCACACACACACACACACACACACACACACACACACATCGTGCCCAAGTGGCGTTATCTTTTTTTTCTTTTTCCCAGGATTTGCCCTAGAATGTCAATAAGTACAAACTTTTAAGATAGAACAAATTAAGTATTCGATTTGTAATATGTATATGTTGGAATTTAAAATCCATTGTGTTTCAGTGCACAAGGTTGTCACTCTGATCTAATCTGTTACCCTCAGCAAATGTGGTTATTGTTGGAAACATGAGTTAAACATGTTTCTTTTCATTTATATGACATTTTTTATGGAAAAAGTGACAGCCCCACAATGTACATTTACGTGTACATTTCAGTACATGTACTGTAGCAGAAAACTGGGCTAAAAACTGGAGGAAAAACAACAACATTCACACTTATTTTAAGAAAAACAGACTGTCAACACTCAAAACGTGATTGCAAAAACTTTCTTTCCAGCTTTGACTCAACCAGAATAAACAGGACCCTCAAACCGTCAGCCGAGTCAACAGCCACAGCAGCCAGCAAGCATTGTGTCTATAGAAAGGAGCTGGTGGCTAGTCAGCCAACTATACAGGACAAGTGGGTTTTGTCAAGAAGTTGAAGACTATAGCAGGTCCATGTGAAAGCCTGTGTGGGGAGGCTTATGTGACTGATCTGCATGTGAAAAACACGGGGGCTTCACACACACATTATAAAAAGGCTTTGACCCTCTCAAAGAAATGGATACACGCACATGAGCACACACATACACTCACTCACTCACTCAAACAACAAACAAGAGAAGAGGGAGGGGGCGTAGGGAAGAAGGAGCGATGGCACACTGCAAAAAATAACGAGACGGATTTGATTTCTTGAGGATTCGACAACAGTAAATGAGAGTGTTTAAACAAATAAAACAGGCCAACCAATGCCAACCAGAACCACAATAAACAGCGAGGGAGACTTGTGCGACCATGGAATCCCAATTTGTTCCCTGTTGTTGCACCAGCCAGAACGCCATTGACGGAGACTACCTTTGCTATTATTAGTTATTTTTTATAGAGCGGTCCTTTCTGTCCTTTTTATATCTGTGAATTAAAACTCATCTGTATTCCTCTAGGCTCTGGCATCACTGGCAGCCAAATGCTGCGTTCCTCTCAACGCCCTCCAGCTCTTTTCCACAAAAAAATAAATCTAAATAAACCACACCTCCAATCTTTTCTTTTTTTTTAACTCCTGTTCTAAAGGCTGGGTCCATTTCTTTTTCTCCCGGTTTTATTTCAAGGCCTGCTATCATTTTCTCCATGCCTCCTCCTCTTTCTTTTCATAAACTCCTCCTTCCCTGCTTATTTTACCCTTCACTCTCAAAGACATCTCTTTATTTCTTTTTGATTTCCAAGTTACACATTTTCCTTGTACTATCTATCGATTCTCTACTGCTCTTCAGATGTTTAATGCGTGAATGTAATTGTGTGTGTGTGTGTGTGTGTGTGTGTGTGTGTGTGTGTGTGTGTGTGCGTGTGCGTGTGCGTGTGTGTGTGTGTGTGTAGGTATGTGTTTCACTGCACAAGTGTGTGGGAGAGAATGTGTGTACTGGTTTATCAGCCTGCACGTATAGAAGTTTGTGACAGAATGCATGCAGGTGTCTGGGAGTGTGTGTGTATGTGACTGTGAGCATTTATACACATTCCTGCACTTCCATGTGTGTACAGTATGAGTACAATATGTATTTGGGTGTAAATGTGCATATGCATGTCTGCACTTTTTTTGGCAGCATGTGTATTTCCTTACCAGAGCATTTATTTGTGTTTACATCCGTGTGTGTGTGTGTGTGTGTGTGTGTGTGTGTGTGTGTGTGTGTGTGTGTGTGTGTGTGTGTGTGTCCACATCTGTATGCATATGTATTTGATAAGGTGGGAGGCTGGCAGATATGACATACCCCATCTTCCTTTCCATAGGCCTCTATTTTAATCTGGCAAAACAGGCTGTGCGTGTAATGACCTTTAGAAAGGGTGAAGATAAGTAGATGAGGCTGAGTGTGAGGAGTGTTGAGTTACTGTATAGAGGAGCCAGTGCTGAAAACAGGGGGTAGATGACAGAGGGAGGAAGATAAATGGTTGAGGGGATGGGAAAGAGTGGAACATTTAACAAGATATATGCAGACAGAAGGCTGAGAACATGGAGGAAGACTCGGAATCTTAAACCAAAGGGATCTGAATCTTCAGTCACAACACACTCATGCATGTACTTACAGAAAAGCCATCTCCATTATTACTTCATCAGCTATGTTTACATATCTTTGAGCACCTGACTGACACACCACTGCCAAATGTCGAACACCATTTCAGTGTTATACTTCAGTAAACCAGAACGTGCAATCTGCAAACAGTGCAACTTTTTTCCAATGTTTGCCGTTCCTTTGATGTCCATTCAGAATTAACGTCTATAAATACATGGGAATGACATTAGTTTTACTGGTAGGTCACGAACCAAAGTAGCAATCAGATACATATTTTGACCTCACAATGGCACTAGATGATAAGTCAGATACATTATGAGATGGATTCTAATTTAACCCAAAAGAGGCATTCATTTCCCCCTGTTTCATTGGAATCCATCAAAAACCATTTCACTAAAAAACATATATGTCAACCTCACGGAGGAAAATTCAGAGGATAACCAGAGCCGGTAGGCTTTATCCTCTAGGCGCCATGAACATTTTTCAATCTGTTGTCATGTATATATTCTGTGCTTTGTCCCATATCAGTTATTGTTGACAAATATATTTGTGTGTGTTGTACTTTTTAATTTCATTTTAAAGTTCTTTTATAGCACTTGGGCATCTTAAGCAGTGTTTAAATGTGGTGTACAAATGAACTTAACTTGCACTTACTACAATGATGGTAATAATTTAATGAATAAGCTTCAAGTGAACGTGTGTATGTGTGTGTGTGTGTGTGTGTGTGTGTGTGTGTGTGTGTGTGTGTGTGTGTGTGTGTGTGTGTGTGTGTGTTGTCTGTATCTGCTCTTTGGATTACTTACCTTTACACAACTATTAACTAAAACAACAAGTATGTATGTAAGTATGCATTGAGTTGATGTAAATTAATGCTTTTTTGTTTTTTTATCCGATTAATCGAGTAATCGAAAAAATAATCGACAGATTAATCGATTATTAAAATAATCTTTAGTTGCAGCCCTACAACAGACCGACATACAGTAGCCATCCTGTGTGAGTGGCTACAAGTGTCATAGAACAAGTGCCACTACCATGCCAACTGATGTCATTTCTAAGTAGCCTAACTTGTCTCGAAAAACAACAATATATGGCATGCTGAGATCAGACATACAGCATAGTGACTATAACATATAAATAAAGGACGTAAGCAAAATCTTCCCTGGTGTGGAGTGTAAATTAAAAAAACACGAAGCCTCAGTGAGCAGACATTTGTATGCAAAACTGTGCTCGTCTGTGTTTCTATTTCGGTTGTATCTGTTGTTAGGATATCAGCACTTTAAAACCTTGGCACCTTGAATCTGCAGTGCAGCTCTACATCTTGACACTTTCCTCACTCTGAATTGCTTTTTCAGGTGCTGCTCTCATGTGGCCGGTCAGTGTTCACAGGGGATATCGGACTGTTCCCGCACATCTGGGACGTCTAAACTTTGATGCTCGGTATCGCAGAACTGCACTCCGCTCGGGCAGGAGCTTGTAATTCCAAGCTGCTGAGCTAAACGCCTACAATGTAGAAGGTAATGATAAGGATAAGCGTAAGAGGATGAGGTCAACGGGATGAAGTGAAGTGCGGGATGAGAATGAGGAATTGAGCGGCAGGAACGAGACTGAGGGAAGGATAGAGGGATAAAGGGAAGGATCGAGAGATGAAGAGGTTGTCGGGGGCTGGCGGGAAAGAGGGATGAGGAGGTGGATGGTGGGCAGAGCAGAGGGATGATGGGATAAGGAGGGGAAACGCACAGGGGGGCTGGAAGTGGGTCCTCACAAACCCCTGATTATACTAATCCTGTTGGACCCCCCTCATAGCAGATTAGTGCCTGTACACACACGCACACGCACACACACACACACACACACACACACACACACACACACACACACACACACACACACACACACACACACACACACACACACACACACAAAGAGAGAGACACATACACCTTCTGTTGCCCCCAGCACATGTTGATTTGCCCCACTCCTTGGCACCCCGTGGCTACATCCAAATCCCTCACAGATTGGGCAAAAGAACAGCTAGGACACAATGGTGGTGAAGTCACGAACTTCACCACCATTGTGTTTTAGTTTTAGTAAATCTAGTATTACCATCAATGGCATATCACATTAGCATTGGTGGAGTTCAGCTTTTGACCTAAAGTAATTGCAGTACAAAAATGGAAAAAGAAATATCTTTTGAAGGTTAATTTAGAAATGTACATAGCTTGTTCACCAGAGAACACGTTTATTTTGCAATTGTAAAATGTCCTGCTCAGTACAGATATATTTTTCTGTCCAATTTCTCTCAAATATCAACATCAGTGCTGTATTAAGTCTCAAATAATAAGTGCTGTGATACGGATAGTTTGGCTTTTATGTCCCAAAGATTTTTATACAATAGGTATATAGAATTTCTCAAAGAGCTTGGAATGAAAAGTTTATTTTTGCAATGTTTTATTTCTAAGCAAGTAATGTCTCACACCTAAATTAAAATTGCCTGAATAAATCGGTTGAGAGACTGAACTTTGTATCCCTCCCCCCGCCCCCCAAAAAAATTAAATAATAGTGGATGCGTGTCAACGTGCCTTGAGTTGACACAGCAGTGTTCTCCAAGAAAGTAAAATCAGGGTTGCAAAAAAGAAGAAAGGGAAAGAAAGCAAAGTAAGGAAAAACAACTGATAACTAATTTATCAGTTAAAAAGGTGAGGAGCACAATCACAACCATTATCACATACATTAATGTAAGTATGGAACTTCAGTTACAGGACAACAGGTAGTTTACATGGGGGGTAGAGATTGTCACATTGTCACGTAACCGAGGATCCATACTATGAAATTCCTCATCTAGGTTTGGATTTAGAACCCCTACTTTCCTGGGACCTGTCTTCTATTCCCCATTATATTTGAAAAATATTGTACAGGTTAATTTGCCTTTGTGCTTTTGCCACTTGAGTTTTGCCTGTGGAAAACTGTTAACAGTTACTCTGGATAATCCAAAGAACACACTATCAACATATAAAACTGTGTATGTTCACCCAATAAATTGGGTGAACATACACTTGCTTTTAAAGCCTCTTTTTAACCTACTAAAGATATGTCCTTCAACCAGCAGCTGCTCAGTGGCCAACATCAGTAACTGTGGCATTGCTGAGCAAGTTCAAATGTGTAGAATTTGCATGGAAGCAAAGCAGAAGGATGTCGTAATAGAACATGTGTGCTCAGCAAACATTGCCTGGATGAATAGCTTAAAAAAAAGAATGCAGTGGACAGATTGTGTCACAGTAAGCTACTAGTCGAGGAGGTAAAGAAGAGGAGCTGAATGGCAGGATATGCTTAACGTCAGCCAGATTGCACAGTGCAGCACTTCGCACTGCAAATGACACCGAAAGGATGAAGAGGGATTAGAGAACACAGCATGCTGTATGCTCGAGAAAGAGTTACAGGCTAACCGAAGCAGTCTTCTAAAAGTCACTGCATTCATACACAGCAGCCTTTAAACACATCTACAAATCATGCTTTTTGTCAGGCATGTTTTCCCTGAAAATGTCACAGAGGATAAACAACAGTTGAACCATGTTTCCTTAGCACGAATATATCCACGGACATTTCACTTATCCCCCCCCCCCCCCCCTTTACAGTGTGACTAGTTATAGACACAAATGTCATTGTGCACTGTGTTTTGTGTCTCTCTGAGTTTCACAGATTAGCTGGACACACACAGACCAACCTGTGTTTCTCTCTCACAAGTCATCCAATACTCCCTCTGCAAATATTGAATCTGTTTTATATTCCACTGGGACGGAGACAGAGAGAGACAGAAGGTGGGAAGGGAGGGATTTCTTTAGCACTTCACCTCGGAGAGACAAAGAGTGAATCCAGTGCTGTGACGTCTTTTTCTTTTTCTTTTTTGTCAAGGAAGTTTAACCAGCGCTAACAGCTAAATCACTGCTCTTACTAACAACACTGTTCTTTTATTTATTGTGCTTCTGAAAAAAAAACTAAAAAAAAAACGTCCCTTTTCCCAGTGAAGTCCTAACATTGTCCTACCAGGGTTTAAAACAGATGCAGAATCGTACCTGACCAATGCAAAGTCCCCACAGAACATTTGTGGAGGGAAACTATGGCCCTGTTCAGACCTGGCATTAACATGCATCTTTGGGGATCCGATCTAAGTACATGTGTTTACACCTGGCAGTAGAATGTCTCCAAATGCATCTAACCTCTTGTGATTGGATCTCACTTTCCTGCTCTGTATGCAAGTAAACACATTATTTCTGTTTGCACATACAGAAGTACATATGTTAATGAAAACATTGTTGTGGTTATTGTGTGTGTGTGTGTGTGTGTGTGTGTGTGTGTGTGTGTGTATACATTTCAGTTGTTACTCTCACATCAATTTAATTTTAAAGTTAATTTTGCCTAATGTGGCAGTTCTGACAAAAATTTGTAAATTGATTATTTGACTCCTCCACTGTAAAGACCCAGGAAGACATTCAAACCTTCATTGGCCATAAAGAAGGCCAAAAAGAAAGTCAATTAAAAAAACCCACAATTGTACCTAACATGTTTTGGCGTGGTAAAGGTAGCTGATATCTTGCCGTAAAATTCTGTCCCAAAATACACAGAGCTACCTATAGCTCAGATGTGGTGGACAAAGCCAGTGAATGAGCACGTAGTTCTGCTTACAGTTGAGTAGTCGGTCCTTTATGTGGCCTAGGACACATTTGCATACACCCCGCTAAAAGAATGTGGCCATATGCGACCTAAAGCACCTCCGAATGTGGTGTGAGTGATCGGATCTCAATGCTGACATTTTGACTTGGCATAGTAGGAATAGCACAGCTAAAATTGATAACCTTAATGATGGCTAAATTCCATCAAGTGTCCCAGTAAGCTATTTCAGTGAGTCAGCATGCACAATACCAGGGCCTCTCCTAAGTGGAATGCAGCCATCATTAATGGTTTTGAATACACCTGTGCTTTTCCTACAATGACATGTCACCATATCTGCCGTGAAAAGGGTCTATGCATGCTGGGTGTGTTCCTCCTGTCACACCTGTACTTAGAGCTGTCCACTTGTGATCAGATTACCCAGGATGCATGTTAATTCCAGGTCTGAACAGAGCCTTATAATTCAGAAAGAAAAGCTGAATAATAACTACATAATGTTATAGGCTTATAGGCAATTTGAGCAGAAATACCTGGAACTTGGCATGACGTGTGCTACGTCATTCCTCCACATTCACTTCCACACCTACAACAACAGGACACTTAAGAAGGTCATCCTATACGGGAGGTAATCAGTCCACCATCACCCACCACAGCTCCTCCATCTGCAAATCCTAAAAGCTGTCAACCTTAATCCGTCTGTGGTGCCAAAAAGGTAGGGAACTGTTGGCCAGCAAAGCAGAAACAATGTAGACTGAGACATGACAGTTCTTCCCTTTTTTGTCGTGTCGAGACTGAGTCTAAAGAGACATTTACTTGTGTGAAATTTCACAGATTATTACCTTCGAATGCTTGTTATTAATTGACTTGTAATTCTGACAGTTTTTGCAATCTCCTGCTGCCGTACATAAACATTCAGTGACAATCCCAGGCATGTGTTGCTAATACCAATGCAGAGAATGAACCAAACTGAATAGGATATACAAAGAGAAATATTTAAATAGAGAAGTAAGTAAAAAAAAAAGGAAAAACAAATCAGTGTGACACTGCATGATAAGGAGAAATAGGCTACTATACTTCATAAATGTTAAGGCAAAACACTCCCACCAACATCACCACATTGTTATCAATGTCTAACTCTCTCTAATCAAGTCCCTGTAAGAATATCATGAAATCCTTTTAAAAAGTCTTCTATTTTTCTTTTGATCCCCAGGAAATGTCCTAAGCCCTGTGAAAATGACATTTGGGATGGCTTTCCTAAAGACTAGTGTCACCAAAATGACCCATTAAAAAAACTCTGAGATGCTGGCTCTCTCGTACCCATTCCGCTCAGTGCCTTCCCATGGCTGATTGAATTAATGTTGCATCTGCTAGTGTTGACATGGGAACCCTGCAGTGATATTTTGGTGCTGTCTGTTTCTGTTGGGTCTCCAAGCCAGGACACTCGGAGTAACAGGCAGTGTGGCCTGGCCTGGCCTGATGTGTGTGTGTGTGTGTGTGTGTGTGTGTGTGTGTGTGTGTGTGTGTGTGTGTGTGTGTGTGTGTGTGCTAGCTCCTAGGCCACATGGCTAGATGGTAATAGTGTTAACGACAGGGTTGATAAGTTCAAGTCCGCCAAACACACACACACACACACACACACACACACACACACACACACACACAAACATTGTTGTGGCCTAATAGCCCTCTTCCCCTAACTGTTCACTCATCTGAACTTCCTTAAATGGATTTGATAGGAAATGTTTTATGATTTATGCATCGCCTCCAAGTAAAAGCTCAATCAAATAACACTGCAGTGGAGTAAGACACAAGCTTTTTTGGAAGAAAAATGTAAACAATGCAAAAGCTACTGTTAATAATATGACCTTGCGCCATTCCAGAAATCACCATGAAGGGAACATATCTCCCGTTTATTGTTTCCTGAAAATACATTCATTCAGGAGTGTACAAATAGGTCATCGTTGTGGGGTAATTTTCAACCCCAAGCAAGAAGCACGCTCAATGTGTATTTTGTTTTCATTATTAAGTGTACAGTATATTCACATTGATTGGTGCTGTTCACTCTTACAATATTTATAATGCTGTCAGCGTGCATCCAGAAAATCAAATTTTAATTCATGTAGTGAACTCAGTCAACCAATGCCAAGACTTAGAAAACATTCATCAATGCATATACTTCAGGAGGCAGTAAGCATACAGAGTGAAAAAAACACAGAGACGTCAGGAGAGTCATTAAATCGACAGCATGTTTCACCAGGGAGATACTGTACCTGTCACGTGCAGTGCTTTGTCGTGCTAACTGTCAAATCGATAGCAATCGCATTTCTCATATTTGGTAGCTGTGGAAACAAACGTTTCCTTTGTTGTGAAAGACAGAAATAACATATTATTTGTCCACAAGAGATGGTTCAAACTACTTTGACTGAGGGTGTCTCTAGCCGTGATGTCTGCCTCCAGTTTATGTTGAAGCCCAGTCTCTCTGATAGGGCCCTGACACACCAAGCCGACCTCAAAGAGCTAGCGCTGACGAAGGCTTGGCTGATCAAATGGATTGCTTCGCCTCACATCTTCTATTCCAAGTTGCTCTTGAACACAACTCAAAGCTTACAGCTGACGGCCAGCTGGTCACCAACATATGGACGTATGTATGTTCTGCAGCTGCATGAGAGGAAACGCACTATGTGGCCAAAAGTATGTGGACAACACTGGCCCTACTTTATGTAATGTATGTTCTGGGGCCGTTCTTCACTGCTTGGGCTAGGCTCCTAAGGGTTGTTGTGGATTTTCTTAGGCCGATTTGTTGAATCAAAGAATCTTCAGGGAGAACGGATGGTGCAACAATAGATCTTTATTTAATCCAAAGAGCCTGAGCAATTTTTCTGCAGAAAAACGACCGACCTTTCTTTAGCATTCGTTCCGTTTACCCATAGGCACAAAACAGGCGCACACTTCTCATTGGACATCCCAGCAACCAACATTCCCCCACATCATAAGTTAAAGTTCTAAATTAAAATAGGAGTGTAAGAGATAAAACATAAGTCATACAGGGTGCTTTCACACCTGTAGTTTGGTTCATTTAGTCCAGACCAAGTAAAAAAAGAAAGGATGCATTGTTGCCTTTCAGTTCAGGACTGTTTTGTGTTCATGCTGATTTTTAAAAAAAAAAAAAAAAATTATTTTATTTGACAGTCCACGTTCAGCATATCAATTTAATAATAGTTGACTTTCTGGAATTCAGGCTTATCCTGTAGTTGGTACAGTATGCTCTGCTTTCACACCACAAATACACAGCAACAGAGTGTGCTCAATCCGGTTGTTCAGTCCGCACTCAAGTTCCGTTGACAGTTTTCACACCAGCCTAAACAAACGGAAACAAACTAATCCGAACCGAACCAAACAGTTAGGTAGAGTTTAAAAACCTTTTAGGGAAACCTTAATTCTACAACAATATAATGATATTTTAGACAATAGCCTACTGTGCTGTTTTGGGGATGGCTCTTTTCCTGTTTCAACATGGCAGTGCCTTTGAGCACTAAGCAAGATTGTAATGAAAGTAGTTTCTGAGTTTGGTGTGGAACAACTTGTCTGGGCTATCACTAAGCGATGGCCTCAACATCCATCCCATAGTCTTGGGATAAACTGGAACTACGACGCATCCTGGAAAGACAACTAAAACAAACTAGCCTGTTTTCATGCTGCTGTTAATCTGTCTCTCTATATGCTTGAAATGCAAATTGAGAATATATCTAATGTAAAGTTGAGCTTTGCTTTGCACTGGTGTTGTCAGCCTGTGGTGTTAAGCTTGTAATAGAACATAGAGCTCTCTTTCACTGACTGCAACATCTTAGTTCTGATTAAGTTAAGTTAGTTAAAATCGCTTTAGTATCGGCATGGGAAAAACCATTTGCCAATCATCCCCTCAATCGGCACAAGCCCAGGTGACGGATGGCCACAGTGACGTCCTGACGACCAGCTTTGTGTGTTGGGACTCTTATAAAACACACACACCACCTCACACAGACATTTATGGCATATGGCACCGGCAAAAAGCCCAAAACATTGGACATCAAAACAAAATACAGTACAGCAACTGAATTACAATGGAGACCTTTGTCTCCCTGGAGAGGATGTTGACAACATCTCTCTCTCTCTCTCTCGAACTTTCTCTCTCTCTCTCTCAAACTTTCTGTCTGCCTGCATCTGTTCTGGTCTCTATCTTACACATTAGTACCCTTCTTTTCTTCGTTCTTTCAGTTCTCTTCAATTGAGAAGCAATACAGTATTTAGTGAGGTAATATCATTGGCATTGCTCTCGCTTATCTGTATCTTTCAATCGAGCGTTTCACATCTTAATTCTACCAGCCCTAGTAAACAAAGCAGATTATTATACTATCATGCAAGCCTTTCAACAAACTAGGAGGGCTGAAAAAAAAGAGCTAAACTCTTCAGCCAGAAAACAGGACCATGGCTTTATTTTTGACAACAGTAATACCATCTGATTCAATGTTACGGACTTCAACAGACGAGCGTCTGTTTCTCCAGAGAAAGAGCGATCATGGCCATGTCTGTCTAGACACTGTTGCCTTAGAGTTGTGCTGGGGGGAAAGAAAGCCAACAGGGATCCCAGCTGTAATTAGCTAATGTTGCTAGTGGGCTCAGTGTAATGCTCACTGAATGAGAATGGATTGAAGTTCAGCGCTAGGTCACGAGTTCAGAAAGTGGCTACAACACAGGCACGCACGCATGCACGCACACGTGCACACACAACAAACACACATACACACAAACACACACACACACACACACACACACACACACACACACACACACACACACACACAGTATACATATATATATACATTGACACACTAATAATACACATTCGCTGAGACACACATGTAGCACACACTCACATAGTTAGGGCGTCTGGTCAGTGTCACTGTGGTCAAGCAGAAACACTAATAACTCTGTCGGCCAGCCTAAGGCCTCTGTACCACAAACTGGCCTCACACTGAGCAGCCAGAATCACACATATAAACATACATTACAGGAAGTCAATTATGTATTGTGGTGCAACAATATATTGTGGCACGATTTGGGTTGGGATACGATTTTATCTAATCTGAATCCAGTATCCTCTTATTGAAATAGAATCCTTCTCAAGCCTTTATCAGATCTAAGGCCCCATTTACACTTGATATAGCTACCTGATATCAAAAAAGCAAAGCTAATGTAACCAAGAGGGGTTGAGGGATCAAGAGAGATTGAAAAAACAGCATGGGAGGTGGTTTTTGGATGCATTCTAGCCAGATGCTAAAAAAACATCTAATGCATAATGTGTAAATGCATCCGTATGTCACTGACACATATGTAAAAATGTAGTCCTCCCAAGTGAAACTATGTCAGTCAGCACAGTGGAAAATTGCTATTAACTAACTATTAAGCTGATAAGTTTAAATCTTGCAGTGCGGAACTTTTGCCTCCCCTTTCTGGCAGTGAAAGTAATGACACAAACACTGTTGACCCATGCTTATGACATATGCCTGCAGATGAGGTCGCTGCATCTCACCCATCCCAGAGGCGCTCCCTTCAAATCAGCCTGTTCCCAACAGGGACAGTTTGAATGGGAACTGCACTAGTATTACTGTAACTCTCTCCTCCTCGGCCTCCCTCACAAATCCCTCCATAAACTTCAACTGGTCCAGAATTCAGCTGCCCGCATCATAACTCGAACCCCCTCCATCCACCGCATCACTCCTGTCCTCCAACAGCTCCACTGGCTCCCGGTCCAGTTCCGTATCCAATTCAAAGTCCTCCTGTTTACATTCAAGGCCATCCACAACCTCGCCCCCCCCCTTATTTGTCTGATCTCCTCCAGGGTCCCACTCCCTTCTGCTCCCTCAGATCCTCTTCCTCCATACACCTGTCTGTCCCCTCCGTCCATCTCACCACTTATCTTATCTTATGTCTTATGCATCCCCGTACGGTGTCCTTGAGTGCCGAGAAAGGCGCCTTTAAATAAAATGTATTATTATTATTATTATTATTAAATGCCAACCAGTCCAAGAGCAGTAACACAACATCCATGTCTGTGATAGGTTTAGTTAGCATGTGTAAAGGACGTTCATTCATATGAAGTTCGGCAGTCCAGCTTTAAACTGTCGATATGATATGAATCAAAAGTTTAACTGGGTGGTTCTGACTCATGAAATGACGTGGCACTTTTCAGCTTCATAGTTCCATTAAAGAAGACTCAGCACATTGCACTCTCAATAGCACGGTGGTGTTAGAATGACATGCTTTTCTATAACAAATGATCTTTGGTTTAAGTACAGACACCCGCTTGCAAAGAGCACATTGACCCAACAAAAAGCCAAGTTTAATTTTGGCCTTTCGTCAAGTTTCTTAATGGAATAAACGTGTATTAGCTGAAGCTAATGTAATTTACCATTGGTGATGTTTGACTTTTACCCTGGCAAAAGAGACAGTCAGTGCCGGTTAAAAATGACATTGCTCTTTGCTAATGGAAAAAAAAGAGGCAGGGCCAGGCATTTTGCCAACATGGACCTGGGTCCAAAAATGTGGAATTACGTTTAAGAATAAAAATGATTATAGCTATTATTCAATCTTTTTTTACAGGTAGTGTTAAGTAAACCATCTTGGAGGTGGGAGCAGACATGCACAAGTAGTGCAGTAAAACCATGTACAGAGGCAGAGACAGCAGCTCCATGTGTTTCCATGGAAAGTGGTAACAAGGTCAAAAGAGAACAGCAACAACACAGAAATGATAAAGACAAAGAAAGATGGAGGGGGAGTGATGGCTCAATACATCCCTCAGCATCCATCCTTCATCACTTCTTACCATCTCTATAAACATTATGCAAATGTCTGTGCCGCCGCGCAGTGCGCTATAATGTCATGTTGGCGGTAACAGTAAGCAGTAATCATGTTTAAGGAGTATGGGTGGAGAAATCAAACAAGGGTATTTATTATCCGGCGATCCCTAATCCGATAAGCTGTCATCACTTCACTCTGCAGCAATGCCTTCGAAAAAGAAAAGAAAAAACACTGTCTGCTGTAAAGGAATGAGAGAGAGAGGAGAGAGAGAGAGAGCGAGAGAGAGAGAGAGAGAGAGAGGGAGTCAGTCTGACTTAACTCTCTTGCTCTCGCTCTCTCTTCCGAGCACAGACAATTCTGGATTTAGCACTGCTATTGTGCCTGTCTAGTTATGGGTAATTAAATGTAGCTGATAATTTGATCTTTTTGTCTTTCTGTCCTTTTTTTCCCTTTCTTACAGCCGCTGTGGGAGACTATACACACCAGTGTGTGTGTGTGTGTGTGTGTGTGTGTGTGTGTGTGTGTGTGTGTGTATGTGTGTGTGTGAGATCAGACTTGTGATGCCATAAAAGACTCCTTCTAGACGTCTTCCAATTAGAAGGTTAAACAAAGGAATGTGTTGAATAGCAGCTTTACATAAAAGAAAAGAGGAGAGAGAGAGAGATAGGTTGACCCAACACACACACACACACACACACACACACACACACACACACACACACACAAACACAAACTACAAATAATAGCTGCATTGTCCTATTTGCCCTCTCTGTGTTTTGAATGATTTTATTGCTAAATATTATAAATGTAACAACTCTTTCAGCTTATTATAGATATTGGTTATTATATATTGCTATGTAGTAAATGTTTCAAAGCCCAATCATTTATCAGCTCAGTGTGGTCTTACTGTGTCTCTCTATATTGTATAAATTGCTTTGGCAACGTAGTTTCTAATAAACAACCATTTAAGACAGCGAAGTGGACAGAGTAGCCATGCAGTCGAAAGGGATGAGAAAATGGAAAGAGCAGACTGGTACACAGACAGGAAACAATCAATCAAACGCCCTCACTCCACAGCAGCTCGCCCTCCCTTTTCTTTCTTTATTAAACTTCCTCTCTGTTGACCTTTGACCTTGCTGTTCCCAGCTCCCCACGAGCTCGAAAAGTGAAGCTTTTTGCCTTTTGAACCCAGTCTACAGGCTTGTTGATGACTGACGATTTAAAAAATGTTTCACAGTGCTTCTTTTTTCTTCTTTTTTTTCTTCAGCCGAGCAAAATTGCAGATTGCTGGTTTGAATCCAAATAAACAATAACACATAGACAAAACTCTCTATATATACAGTATTTATAAACACACTGCTGTCCCCCGGGATTGGGTTCCAATGCCGCTTGATGCCAAGTCCTCAACGCAACATTTCCTCTGTTCTTGTGCTTCGCGGTTTAGATAAAACTAGAAAACACTTACAGAGAAGGGGAGGGGGTTTTCCAATATAAACTTTGTTATTTTTAAGCAAGTTTTGTATCATAATGGGACTGCAGTGTATCACACATACAGTATATGTAAATCCAAGCATGTACTGTACAGCAGCAGCATGCATCATGAAGCAAGCTCAACTCAGTATGGTTCTTTTTGGGTAAAATGGCATCATAGAGTTTAACATTGGTGATTTGGGATAACTGGCATCATGAATGGTTATTTACCTCGTCTTTTTTTACGGTTTTCTAGTCTGGGTTTTCCCGAGGTGCCGCTCCACCATAAACATCTCGAAATGGACACTAGAGTAAAGATTCTAGAGATTAATTTTATAACATCTTAGTTCTGATATCAAGTTAGTTAAAATGGCCTTAATATTAGCATAGGAAAAAACCTGAACCCTTCAATCGTCGATATACGATCCCATCGCCAATGGGCACGACCCTAATGCACCATAACAACTAGGAGTTAGTACTTAAAGTGCTCATATTATGCTTTTTGGCTTTTCCCCCTTTCCTTTATTGTGTTATATATCTTTTTGTAAATGTTATAGGTTTACAAAGTGAAAAAGACCAAAGTCCACCCCAAAGGGACTTACCATCTCCAACAGAAAACACTGTTCACAAACTGCTCCAAACAGCTCTATTGTAGTCCAGCCTTTACTTCAGAGACAAACGTGGTCACTTTGTAACACACGTTATAATGCTCGCCTAGCTGCTAGGCACTCCCTCATACTTTGCAACTGACAAGCTAGCAGTACTTACTGTGCATGTGCGACTCCCAACAAAGATGGAACAGAAGTTAGATGTCTCACTCTGTAGCTAAAACAGAGAGCTGAACACACAGGGTGAAAATAGGAGCTGCAGCAATGTGCAGTTAAACCATGTAAACCTATTCTGGTACAACCTCTAAATACAATTATGAACCTGAAAATGAGTATAATATGAGCACTTTAATATAACATGAAATGAAGTATTGAAATACAGAATATACTAAGTAATCACACAACTATAAATGAATAAGAATCTGTAGGAACATTCAGAATAATATCCAAATATTAATATTAATCTCAACATCATAGTGAGCTGTCCGAGGCGCTACCACAAACTTCATATTTCGTAGACAAAAACTGGGTGCGCTTGAAGTTGGGGCAACTTGGAAACGAGTCTGAGACAAGACAAGGATTGAGATGGTGGTGATATATTTGATGTCTCTGTACAGCACTGAGGTAAATGCAGTAACAAAAAAAAACATCATAGGAGTTCAGTTTCAGCCTGTAGTGACATAACACTTATTTGAACGTCAACTTCAAATTCAAGGTCATCAACACAAACCACAACTTCCCGCCGTCATTATTATTTATATATTGCTTGGCTCTCTCGTTAATTATGAGGTGCTCTCATTTTATGTCTGTCATCACTGTAGATTAAAAGTTACAGTATATCCACCCTGTGCTATTCTTACACCTGCTCTTTCATTTATTACACAACATATGCATCATATTTGCACCTGGGAAACGTCCACAATCTGCCACACAGTGACATCTTACATGGTTTTTCTTGTAATATTGCAATCATTTAATCCAGATTTCTTCAAGTGGAATAGTCTTGTAATCGCTACACCTGGTCTGAGATAAATTGTGTAGCTTGTGCACCTCAGCCCAATCCTTTGGTATGATCTGCGACGCAGACCATGAACCAGGCCCCATCACCCAACATCAGTGTCTGTCCTCACTAGTGCTCTTGTGGCTGAGTGAGAGAGCAAATCCCCGCAGCCAGGTTCCAACATCTTCCAACAAGAGTGGAGCCTGTTATAGCACCAAATTAACGCCTGATCACAGATGGGTGTAATGCTTAGGTTTCCACATATTTATCCTCACAGTGTGTACCTAAAAGCTCATAAAGTATGCACATCCATGCATACAAACTTGAGCACAGAGGCCATCTCCAAAAGTGAGGTCCAAGAATCTGTTATGCCTTCGGCTCTATGCATCTCTCCTCCTAAATCTCTCCCTCCACATTCTGTCATCTGTCTGGCATGGGAAGACACACAGAAAGATAGAGAAAAAAAGACTCTTGGCGGGCACACAGGCTGTTTGGACTGATATAGGAGAGTGTGGAGAGATCTATCATCTCTAAACTCTCCCCTTTCTCTCTTTCTATCAGTCTCTTCATCTGACTCTTCCCTTGTTCTCCATATTCACTATGTTTTCCACACTGTGGAGCATTGTTTAGAAGATCTGCCATCTTCATGCAAATGCAACTGTAAACCATGCATATCAAAAACAGCACTAACAAGATATGTAAATGAATGTGTGACTCTTCTTTAGAGCATAAAAATAATTTTCGTAATGTAATCACACAATTTGACAGATAAAGAAAATACGTCCATGTCAAAAGATCGAGAACAAATCTCACTCTCTCACTGTATAAAAAAAAGTGGGGAAAAAAGGTAGCATGAAATAAGTTAAGAAGTTAAGAAACAATGTGACAAAAAGCATCACAGTCTAGCAAATTACAACACATTTTCACTCCCAACACGTCACATACGGCCACTTCATCAGGACCCCTTGCCGTCTAATTGTTTCAATGTGCGGGGTTAGGTTCAGGCAACAAAACTACTTGGTTAGGTTAACAGTGCTGTAGGTAAGATTGGGAATATCCAGGATTTAGCCAAAAAATTTGAACATCAACAACTTCTCAGTCCCTCCCCCCTTTCTGCTAAAGCCCAAAATGTTCTCCTAAGCCCCTCTACCTACAAGGGAAAATGAATGCATGTGCATGAGCGGTGATTGACACGCAGTTAGACACCCCCTGGCCATGATTGGTGCATCTGAACAGGGAGCTGTGGATTTTTGCAAATCACACTACAGGCTGTAGATGGTGCCTGAAATGACCTGCTTCATGTAGTTCTACTCGAACATAGGATCAGTTTCAGCAAATATGACAGAAAGTTAGTTTTAGAAGTCTTACCTATTGCACCTTTAACAAAAGTACAAATAAATAAACGTTGACTTTCGTTTTCACAAGGGACACAAAGAGCGGCCTAGTGGGTGAAAGTCCTGCGTTTGTCTGATCCGTTGAGCCACAACAACCTCCCCTGTATTTGGACTTTGTTGCTCTTCATGCTACATTACCTCACTGCGTCGCGGTCGAGCAGCTGAAAGTCTGGTTCCTTGTGCGTAGGTATCAGAAACTAATGGCCACTGACTGAGCTGCCATATTTGACAAGTTGCCTCTTGCAAGTAAAATTACTAACACAATTTGGTAACACTTTACTTGAAGGTATCTACACAAGAGTGACATGACACTGTTATGAACACATGACACTGTCATGACACATGAACCCTAACCCTAACCCTAACTCTAAGCCTAACTTGTCATGACAAAAACTGAATGACACTTAATGACAGAAGCGTTATGTCATAAACGTTTATGACTGTTTACAATGTTAATGACACGTTCATGACAGTGTCATATCACTCTAATGTAGATAACTTCAAGTAAAGTGTAACCCAAAATTCATTAGAACTCAAATTGTGATTTTAATGTAACATGCAAGAGGCATATGTAACATTAACATATATTGCTGACAAGTCTGTGGCTTTGGAGATAGTGTTTCTAGTATGTTAATGAACCAAATGGCCTTTCTCTTACATGAAGCCCGTGAATACTGTGCTAATCTGATTACACCGATACACTCCCCTGCCCAGTGGTTTTCCAACTGGGCTCTGGGGACACCAATTGGGTCCCTGCATAAGCACCAGTGGGCCCCTGAGGATAATGTGGAAATAGTGTAATTTTACATTTGTTTAATTGACCATACATTGTCCTGATATTGTTCCCCAAGTGCAGTCTCTGCTCCAGGACACCTCCACCAGACAGGCAAACACTAAACTACTACTACGATGTGATTGTATGGAAAATGTAAGCTAAAGTGGCTGTCATATGGCAAGACCTGGTGACTTTAAATGAACTTGTGTTATTACCACGTCATTCCGTTCCACTACCTTTCCGTTTCTATCAGTGTGAGGAAGTCATATGTTGTGGTGCTCAGATACAGGCGGCTGTGTGGTCCACTGACCTCGTCAGAAGTCTCAAAGGTCTCATGGTTCCGTTTACCACTAGCGTGACAGGCTCATGTGATTACATGTCACGACACTGGGTCAGAGAGCAGATTATCAACACACACAAGCAGTTACAAGGAGACTGGCCTCACAAAAAAAAAAGTTTGTTCAAATGCCTAAAAGGCTGACCTATGCTTATAATTACCTATAGCAACATTGTTTTCATTTAACCATGACCGCGCTCTCTCCCTAAGTAGTCCTTCTTTAAACCACGGCAATCATCATTCCCTAACCTAGTAATTTTTGTTGATTTTGTTGATTTCCATCTTGGTACTTTGAGATGAATTATAGGTATCAAATTATTAATAGTTTAATAAAATAAAATAGTCCACACAGCATTACGAGATGGGAGAAAAACGTGCTCTGGTTTATTGGCATTTACTATATTTCATTTTTGTTATTTATTTATTTATACAGGTAATCTCATTCTCAAGAGAGACCTGTTAAGGAACCTTTTTAAACCAATCGCAATCGTCTTGTGCGGTGCAAAGCACCGGACGGAGCCCTGGTGCCGCTGCAAAATAGCCTCGGGAAGGAACTTGTTTCGGTGGAACATGTGTACGTTCAAAGGTTGTTTTAGTCGTGCAACAGAAAACTCAGATTCAACACACAGAGTTTAAAATTCCAACACAAAGAAAGCGTAAGGAAACGGACATCCGGCCAAAAAGAGTGAAATCCGGTGGAATTTCCGGCGACAACAGAATAATGCCGGACGTGGAACGTCGTGGATATAGACTAACTGAAGGGTAACCTCAAGTTGAATGTATTGCCCTGTAGCTCCCTTAAGCAAAACTGTCCGTGAAGGATGACACTACACAAATTGTCTCTTTTATACTAAATGTATTACATAATTGCTTACGTATATTGTATATTACATAACCAGATAGTCTATAGACCAGATAGACATACTACTTACTGGTTATCATCGTTGCATAATGAAATATATAATACTGTCAGCACCGCCCATTGATCTGTTGTTCATTCTGTACATTATTTGATCTTTTTTTATATTTCTATCTATATGCACTTTTGCTCCTGTTTGCATCATGTTGGTTAGATGTTAAATCCGACCAGACAGTAATGGTACTTACTGTGTGCATTGACAATTCATTTGTCTCTAATCTAATTCATCCTCTTGTCCCATTTCACTTGATGGGGATTGTGAGTTTTAGAGCAGTCATTTTTTCTAAGAATATTTTAGCAAAGCCATTGTATGGTATGGTTTCTACATTTGGTTTCCGGCTCACTACATTTATTTATTTTCTTCGTTCCAGCTGATGGAATCATTTGGAATCAATCATTTGTACTGTATTTTGTTTTGCAGCATTTCAAACATTTGCTCATATTTTGCTTGACAGTTGAAGACAAAAATAGCTATCGAGGCATTTTATTTTTACCCATTGACCTCAGTTATGCCAGAAAGAGTTACAACTGGTCAAACAAAGCTACCCTGTTCAAAGTGTCTTGTATTTTTGATAAGAAAACGGAGAAACGGCGCTTCCAGGACAAGTTTATATCAGCAAAACAAGCGCAAGCATCCATCCCTTTATCTATCTGTGATCATGTAACTTCTATCACGTTCCACCATCCATCTATCCATTATTCTATCCCTCCTCTCTCTGCGATAATCTCCAATTCAGACGTCCACGGTGCATTGTAATCTGACGGATTAACCTCGCTGCTCTTTCTCATTAGTGGATGGTTCTGGTTCAGTGCTGTGGTTTTAACCACTACTACTCTTACTGCTCCTTTTTGCTCCTTGCCAGTATGTGCATGTGTGTGCACAGTTTTTGTTTGTGTTTATGTTAACTACAGCAAGGGTAACCGGGAAATAAATTACCTTAAAACAGCCAAAGCAAATACAAAGCAAGATAGCTGAATGTAATCCTGTTTAACAAGCAGAAGAAAAGAATTACAATTGTTATGCCGCATCTGGTTGTTTGCATGCATTTTGTACCTCTTCTCTATTTTTAATCTTGGACTATTTGTGAAGCACAAAGGAAATATATCACCTCAAAACAAACAAAACAAAATTTCCTCCAACTAAATGAAGATAAGACTGAAATAATTATGTTTGGCAACAAAAGTGGAAGACTGGCACTTATTACTTACCTTGACTCTAGAGGACCAAAAACGAGTACCAAAGTCAAGAATCTTGGCGTAATAATTGATGAAGACCTACATTTTGGTCACCACATTAAAGCCGTAACTAAGTTATCTTTCTGGCATCTCAAAAACATTTCAGAATCAGAAACTTTGTATCAAAACATGATCTAGAAAAGATCATTCACGCTTTTATTACTTGTAGGGTAGACTACTGCAATGCTCCTAATAAGACCATAAAACAGCTGCAACTCATCCAAAATGCTGCTGCAAGAATACTCACAAACACCAAGAGGAGAGAGCACATTACCCCAATATTCAAATCCCTGCACTGGCTTCCGGTTAAATTCAGAATCGATTTCAAGGCCTTACTTATTGCCTTCAAGTCTTTCAATGGTCTAGGCCCTAAATATATTGCCGACATGCTTATTGACTACGAGCCTGGTAGGTCCCTCAGATCAGCAGGTACTGGTCAGTTGGTGGTGCCCAGAGTTCTTTCCAGGAGTAGTGAAACGGCCTTCAGCCATTATGTTGCCCGCTGCTGGAATCAGCTTCCGCTGGATCTAAGGCATGCACCAACTGTGCAACAAGTTAAAGACTGTTCTCTTCTCCAGAGCTTTCAATTAGTCTTGCTTGATGGCATTTTGATTACTTTATTTGTTTTTAAACTATATTATGCCTTTATAATGTTTGTCTTCTCATGTATGTCAATTTTATATTTGTTGTTGTTTCTGCCTGTAAAGCACTTTGAATGACCTCTGTGTATGCGAAAGTGCTCTATAAATAAATGTGCCTTGCCTTGCCTCTAACAACCAAATTTCAAGAATTTTAAGGTTTTAAATTTAGATACTGTTTTGCGATGTAAAGGGAGAAAGGGGGAAAAAGGGAAAACAGAGGCTGTGTGTCACACACACACACACACACGGACACGCACACATGCACACAGGCGCACACGCACACCACAGTCTAGCTGAATTACTCGTGCCTGGCGGTGATCAGGAGCACAAGACCAAATCCTTCACACACATAAATACATACTTCAGAGAACGACAAGACTGAGTGGATTAATCCTTCCCATTTTGGAGATGGAGCATTAATTTGGGTTTGTGTGTGTGTGTGTGTGTGTGTGTGTGCATGTATGTGTGACAGCTAACACCTAGGATGCCACACAAGAGTTGACGTCTGACGCACAGAGGCACCAAATCATATCGATATCTTAACAACACTAACAATATGTACTATAACATAAAAATAAAAAAGACACACACACACACACACACGCAACCGCTTTTCAACACAACAGTTGGAACTGCGGCAGTGGATGTGACACACAAATCGCGTTTCTTCTCTGAGTCATAACTCAGTCAAATCTGAGTCCACAGAGACGAGACCCATATTTTTTTTAGATTCATACATTGCAAACAGGAACTGCTAAAAGCTGATTCAGCATAATTTTAATGGGATGCAATTGTCTGGATGTTGTCTGAGAGGGGCACACACAATTTGTCAAACTGTGGAGTAACCGTGGAGTATATGATGCATGCTTACTCAATTTTGCCGTAATAAAGAGGCTAAAAGGAATGTCAAATATATATCTGAGCCATTTAGAAATATGACTCCAAACATATGAAGTAGTACATGAAATGTAATTCTGTTGCATTATGATCCACTGGGGAAACACTAACTGCATTAGGTCTGTTGTTACTGTCTAATTATCTCCTTCATCATTCCCATTCTGCTCTACCTCTCTCCACATTCATATTTTCTTCTTCATCTCTCCATTCCTCTCCCATCATTGGTTTCTACAACTCATCCATTCCTCCCCCTTTTCTCTCTTCTTCTATTGTCCCTCCATATGACTCTGTGACACCAGGCAGCCTGCCAAGTCACTGTACACTTCAATTAGCACACACACACACACACACACACACACACACACACACACACACATACACACACACAATGCATCGGTTGCCTGTCATTCAGCTGAATGCTTTGTGCGCTTCCCAATGAAAACCAAAAGGCTGCAGAGACACAGGGTGTGTGTATTATTGTGTGTGTGTGTGTGTGTGTGTGTGTGTGTGTGTGTGTGTGTGTGTGTGTGTGTGTGTGTGTGTGTGTGTGTGTGTGTGTGCACGCGCAGTGCTGGCACTTGAAGCGTGTCCTAGAGTGTGACTTTGATATCAGTCTTGGTAATCTAAGTCATTCTCTCCGCTGTATAGAGATACAATAGCAGCACACACAGACACACACACACACACACACACACACACACACACACACACACACACACACATACACAAACAAACAAACACACATACACACACACACACACACACACACACACATACACACACACACACACACAATCCAGATGGCTGAACAACACTTTGGTTGGGTCTTTGTCCTCATTCTCTCACTATCAGCCTGTATACATGTTCTCGGTAGTTCTCTAACATTGTGTCAGCTTATCTGTGTTTGTGTCTGTCTTAATGCATGTTTATCAGTTTGTCTCTTTCCTCCTGAGATCAAATTACAGTCACTTCTGAAGTTTAAGAGCAAAAACTGTGTGATACAGCTGAACAGACAAATCAATTTCACAAAAATATAATCTGGATTTTTGCTTGTTTACCGGATCACTTAAAGTACAGGAAAAGAGAGAGAAGAAACATGAAGAGAGTGAAATGCTAAATCTGTGCAAGAAAAGACACAAAGATGGCATTAAGAGATGCTGTCAGTGTAGAAAAAGTAGAGCTTGTCTGTTCAACTAGAACTGAATAGACACGATTAACAGTATATGCTTTTTCTCCTCACCAGTTCATTACTACATCTAATATTTGGTATCATTGGTGTCTAGTAGGGATGAGCGAGTACAGTATTATCTGTATCTGTATATGTTAACCATATGAATTATCTGTATCTGTATCTGTACTCGGAAGTGGACAGGATTTAACAGAGAAGTGGGTCGGGTAGTCTTGAAATGGGCGGGGCTTTAGCTGGTATGTTATTTTAAGCATGCAATTGATATGGGTTGATCAGAAATTGTTATATTTATTGCTGATTAGAAAACTATTTACATGACAGCAACAAGTTTTGCAACAATGAATACAACACATGCGGTTGCAATTATGAAGAAAAATGTAATGAACAAGAGTTTTCATACTCAACATAACTTTCTTTTTTTAACTTTAAATTTTTTTATGATCAGTGTGATTTTTTTTTGGTTCTTTTTTATTTTTTTTATTTCCACACCAGGTATGTATGTGTGTGTGTGTGTGTGTGTGTGTGTGTGTGTGTGTGTGTGTGTGTGTGTGTGTGTGTGTGTGTGTGTGAGAGTGTGTGTGTGAGTGAGTAAGAGAGACAGAGAGAGAGAGAGCTGTTCTCTTCTCAGTGTTCTGTGTGTGAGTGAGCAGAGCGGGACACAGCAACACAATAAATCTGTATGTGTGTAGGGGAGGGGCGCCGTGATTAGCCTATCACAGAACGCAGACACAGTCAGCTACCCATACCATACTACTTGTACTCGGCACTGGATACTCGTTCAACTGAGTATCCTGCTCAACTCTAGTGTCTAGTCAGCAAGCCACTTTTGTGCCTTTAATCACTGGTTAGCATTAGCTAGTATAGCAACTAGAATATGTAGTCTGTAGTCCTTTGTACAAAGGAATGTTTTATTTTGAAACCTAGGTTTTAATTTTTTATAGTTGTCCCATCAGATATGTTAGCATTTCAGTTACCAAAACAGATATTGGGATCTGGAGAATGAAGTCCAGTAGGGCAAGCAAACATAAGCCGTCAGTACAGATGCGTTGATATCCAGTTTTTGCCGGTGTACAAGTTTAAACCAATGTGGTTTTATGTAAACTGGCATTTATAACATGTTCTGGCAACATAAAAAGTAGCCTAACAACCTGTGCTGACAGCATCACAGCGCTAAATCCAATGTATTGCCTATTGCATTAGTAACAAGCAGTGTTGGGCAGTAAAGGTGCTCCGGCGGTGATACTAGTTCCACTACATTTCTCAGTAGCGTGGCTGTTTTAATGAATCAAATACAGCTTTTCAGTACCTTAGCTTTATTATTAGTAGTGCGGTAGCATCCACACAAGCTACACTTCCTCTGGGATTTGTCAAGCTCAAGCACTGCATTCACTTCCATGTTGTACTACATTCCCGCTAACAGACACGTTTGCATCAATCTAAGACGTGTAAGATTCTTCTTCACCTGAATTCCACAAAGAAAAAACTAAACAACGTTGTACCAAAACTCATCCAAATTAAATCAACAGTGCATTTCTTTCACTACCACGTTGTGCCACATTCCTTTGATGATATTATCTAAATGTAATAATCTAGAAGTAAAATAACAGACAATGCAGTGAAGAAAATGTCACATTGAATGCACTAAATGGCAAGAAAGCTATGAAAAATCTGCACATTAGAACTTTGGGTAAGTGAGCGTGTGTGTGTGTGTGTGTGTGTGTGTGTGTGTGTGTGTGTGTGTGTGTGTGTGTGTGTGTGTGTGTGTGTGTGAGAAAGAGAGAGAGAGAGTGTACATGGAGCGAAGGGTCATTGTCCTTGATTGCAGAGGCCACTCCAGACATTAGATGTTCTCGCTACGATCACAATGTTCACAAAGGTCCAAATCAGAAATCGGGAAGCTTTTCGAGAACAGCCAATCAATACTATAAAACATCATCAAGGACAGTGCTCTGACTCTCTCTGTGTCACTCATCCCTCTCATTTTCTATTGTATTATATCTCCTTGACCCCCCCACCCCCACCAACTCTCAGTATCTCTCGCTCATTAAAATGTGGGTGCTGAGCCTCTGCCTGACATCCTTGCCTGGCTGACAAGCTGGGCTTTATTTGGACTAAAACACATCGAGAGAAACCAAGGTGAAGACATCGACTGGGAGAAGACAAAACAAGAGCTTGTGATCTACAAAACGCACCACAGTGTGAGGGATATTTTAACCATGGAAAACAAAACGGTGGTTTTCTTTAGATCTGTACAGGGGGGTGCTGATCGCGCTGGCAGAATTCCTGTTGTACGAGAGTTTCATACCAAATAGAGCCACAAGAATGGCAACACTAAAGGCACCAGTATACTTCACCAGAAGCCGGCTAGTCAAATAGCATCATTGCCGAAACACATGGGTATATCTTTTGGGAAGAATGGATCCTTCCAGGGACTTGGAAAATCTATGACATGAAGCACTGAAGCTGTTCTGGAGGCTTTACTACTGTGACACTTTCCTTTAATTTCCCATCTGGAGATGACCTTTGATGTTCACCTCACAGATGAATGGATGACTAATAAACCACATGATAGAGTTGATTTTATCCTAATTGTAGCATTTTATGAAACAGAAAAGCCATGAATGGTGTTGAACAAAGTTGACACACATTTTCCTCAGATAAGACATCAGAGAATACACATAATTGTCGTGGCAGACCCCATTGAGTGTGATGCACGCCGTGAGTGTCTGACAAGACGACAGAAGGACGGCGTGTATGCATTAGTGTATGGGTGTGTGTGTATTAATGGAGAGACAGATGGGGCAGGCTAGAGGAACAGTTGATGAAGGCTTTACACCGCAGCTGGCCCTTTCTCCTCCCCTCTGCAGCAAACACACACTCCGAGATACAGAAAAGGTCTGCTGGCACAGTTTGTGTATGTATGTGTGTGTGTGTGTGTGTGTGTGTGTGTGTGTGTGTGTGTGTGTGTGTGTGTGTGTGTGTGTGTGTGTGTGTGTGTGTGTAGTGGGCCGTTAGTGTGTGGCAGCTGCCCTGGCATCAGGTGGGCAGCCCCCTTTCTACATGAAGAAAGCACAGCTGCTGTAATACATAAACACACTGCTTTCTACACTAAACACAACCCAAACTGATGAAGATGAGCTCTAATACATACTTAGGGAGTGTGATATTTCCTTTTAATCTAAGGATCAGTATCTCTCAGAGACTGATACACATTTGCACATGCGCACACGAGCAAATGAACCCTCTGCAGTCCTATAACGCACACACAAACACACACAGTCTGTATTATTTCCTGCATGTGCCCTCTAATCAGATGCACATGTATACACACACACAAACACACACCCACGCAGGCTGTATCTTCCCTTGATGTTAAAGAGATTAACATAACAGGCACAAACACACGCTGAAATGTTGCTTCGGCCCTCTAATCCGACATAAACGCACACCCGACCAGGCAGCATCTCTTGATGTTAATACTGAAGATTGTCAAACACACACACACACACACACACACACACACACACACACACACACACACACACACACACACACACACACACACACACACAAACGCACACAATGAGCTGCATCTTTTCCTAGATACTAGTACAATGTACAAAAGGGTACAACAAACCTACATAGACACACCCATCAACACACAACACACTATCCCCGACATGCCAGTTGTTCTCCAGATGCACGCCAGATCCAGAGACACATGTCCGCCCATCACCTCCTGGATCTGGGCAGACACATGTTGTGATGTGAGGAGGTTAGCCAGCTTGAATCAGGCCACTGGCACCTGACACTGGTCATCAGCCCAACAGCTGTCCGAACACATCGCTGGCTGTTGCCGAACGTCTGCATATGTGTCTGAGACTGTTGTTTTCCTCCACTTGTGGCCGGGCATGACCTAACAGTGGGAGGTTCTCAGTGGTGGAGGAAGTACTGAATCTCAGTACTTAAGATATGGATAGAGATATATTTACTTTAGTAAAAGTAGAAGTACAACAATGAAAGCCCTACTTAAGTAAAAGTAAAAAGTACCTGATTTTAAATGTACTTTAAGTATTACAAGTAAAAGTATTTGCATAACAATTTATTCTCTTAATGTCTATATTTTAATAATAATAAAAAAAGTTAGTTTTAGGTTAATGTAATTGTGCTTACTATATGTGGCCCAGTTTACATTCTGACTTACAATTCTGGTTATCTATCAGGGTGATCTGCATGAAGCTCGACTTTACATTATTTCCCACGGGACAGTGAATGCTGCACACTTTATTTAGAGAGAACACACGGGCTTGGACAACAAGTACGTGGCTTCACAGCTGAGGATCGAGGACCTGGAGTGTTTTTAAGATAAATATACGGGTTGTATATTAACCCTATGTGAACGGATGCTTCACATATGACCAAGCAGAGTATCGGGAGCAGCAGCAGTAACAGGAGCAGCGGTAGTACCGGGAGCGGTACGCGCCTGGCCAATAAATGCTATTGAAGGGCGGGTCTTGGCGTGGCCATAGTGGGATTCCTAATATCGCGAGCGGCACCGGGAGCTGGACGGCCGCTGCTGAAGGCTTCCCTGCGGAATGCAAACGTGTGACGGTCAGGAAGACGTTTTGGCAGGGGGAAAAACTGATCAGAAATTGTAACGGAACGTTGTAGAAATGTAGTGGAGTTGAAAGTATAGATAATTGCTGCAAAATGTAACAGAGTAAAAGTCAAAAGTATGCACTATTGATTGTACTTAAGTAAAGTACAGATACGTGAAAAATGTACTTAAGTACAGTAGCGTAGTATTTGTACTTCATTACATTCCACCACTGGAGATTCTGACTCAGTGCCCAGGCCGGTGACGTCTAAAGGACATGGGTTAGGGGTCCTGGATTTGGGGAGTTACAGTGTTAACACTGGGTTGTTTCTTCTTGCACATTTTCCACTCACGATCACTATGTGGTGTATTCACACTATAGCCATATGTGAATTAAATCATAGAAGGGGAAGTCCTCCCTGGAATCAGCGGAGCAGATGGAAAGAATGGAATGTGGAAAAAGTTAAAACAGTAATATTGGCACCCAGGTCATTTATATAATAAAGGCCATTGTTTAATCATTGTCAGCATGAATCAACTATACTACGTCAATACGTGTTACCGACGTATGAACTAATCTGTATCAGTATATGTATCGTTAACAAGATACCAAATTACCTATATCGGGATATATATAGTAATCGACATGTAAAAGGTCCTACATCAGGATATATATATCATTATCAAGGTTTGACATTAGCTATATAGGGATAAATATTGTTATCGAGATGTGAAATGACTTATGTCCGGATAGAAGATTTATGCCATGTCGCCAAGCCCTATTACAATGGCAATTAAGGCTTCTCCCACTGTCAGCCCCAAGTAACACATCTTACATGATCAAAGTTATGAATAAACTCTATGTCAATATAATGGGTAATATACAGTAACAGGAACTTTAAGGAGGGCCCTCTAAATTAACCTGCAAACATTTCAATCCCCAAACCACTACAGGTCTAAATGTAGTAAAGTTGTCCAACAACAAAATAAAGATTTTATAATAACATGAAATAATAATGTTGGCATAGCTTTGTCCAGAAACCGTGGATATTGCCTTTTTTCAGATGGGCCTGCCACACGCAACCAGCAGGCACATTAAGTTTCCATAAAGGCGATACCAAAGTCAGACTCGGCGAGGGTTTCATGTGAATTAAAGCTATCTCACAGTTGATAGGTTTAGCTGTGATCTTTCCTTTTGTCTCTTGACACTCACAAAGCCTTCCAACTTATCAAAGATTCATTAGCTCACTAATCCATCCATCTCGCTCTTCATGCACATCGTCCATCCATTAACATTGAGCCATTTTCCTCCAGAGGGACTGCTGAGATAATGCCCTGCTCAAGGACACAGGGGGTAATACATATGAAGTGATAGCCCACCAGGGAATTGAACCCACAACCACAATGGCACATTAGCAGCGGCTGTCTATAATAAGTGATGCAGAACAGTATCATTTCAGCCTCCGTCTCGGAGGTGGCAGAGATCCTGCTGTTGTAATTCAGATCACTCTGCCAGCGCTATAAAGGACTATTTCTGTATCACTCCATCCTCATCTGATGCTGTGCTGACTTTGAAAAAAAGGTTTTACTTTTTTTCACCTCCAACATACTGTCCATTTTTCACCTCCTATAATAAGTAACACCTGGAGAATTCAAAGTCAAATGAGTCTAGAGGAGACGCTTTAACGTGTAGAAGCCAGTCTAAGATAGAGTCCCATTAATTCATTTTCACACTAATGCATTCATTTCCTGTGTGCCAGTAAAAACTAAAGAAAGAAGGACTTTGATTTTTCTCAAAAGAAAGCCATTTCACATGTACTTCAGATGAAAATGTTTTTCAAATCACATTTTTTCAAAAACTGAATATGAATATATATGCTCATATTTGACATCCATTTGAAGATAAATATGCTAGATTTTATCAAGCCCTGTCCAATACCTATCCTTTGTTTTCTCTGGATAGGTCAGCTGTCAAAAACTCCATTAAAACTCAGGTCACCTAATGCACAGTGGTATTGGGTCACTTGAATTGATTTAACTTGACAATGTTAGCTTAAGACATTGCAAATAAGTACAAATAATTTTACAAATGTATCTTATCTTTGACAAATGTTCAGACAAACACATGCATACAGTTGTATGTAGACGCTTACTATGATCTACGTCCATCATATCACTTTTGTATCTTCCTTACATGCCCTTGTATGTGCGTCTCTTTTCTCTCTTTCTGTCTCTCTCTGGGAAGGCTTCACAGAGATAGCACTTTCTTTCCCAGGCTGACGTACACTAATGTACTAATGGACAGAGGAGATAAGGAGAATGAGGGAGAGGAGAGAAGGACGGTGCGCCCCCTCTCCACCCCCCACCCCCACACACAGATGAGGCGCGGAATTCTCTAGGGAGGCAGATTTGTGGGCATCTAGCCCACCTCGGTTGAGAGAAGAAGCTGAAGGTGACATATAAATTGAGAGTGAGAGGGAGCAGAGGGGAAGAGAGGGGGGTTGTCGACAGCAAAACTACAAGACCTGAAAAGAGGAAGTGCAGAAAAGTACTAGTGGGGAGAATAGGATGATAATTCACTCAAACATAGAACCACTTATAGCAGTAATATTATCCCTGCAAGGTTTAGTCCTCTCACAACGTCTACACGCACACACACTTTGTCACCTTTGTCACACATTCATTTACAGAGGATCACACACAAAAACGTCGCTCCACTGACACATTGATACATACTATTTCATACACGTCTAAATAATGGCAAGTGCACACACACACACACACACACACACACACACACACACACAACAAACACACACACGCACGCACATATATAGGCCTACTGTACAGTGTGCATGCCAAACTAGTTTCAGGAACTCTGGGAAGAAGCTCCAGGCATGGATGACACCACTAACACACACACAGGGCTTCGCAAAATCCTGTTGTGTATTAGAAGAAACTAATAGAACATTATTTCACTAACTTCTACTTAATGGAATAAAGATAGAATTAGTGTGCTCAGGTGTTGAGCTCATCTGCTCATTATGAGTTTGCATTGGAGAGAAGAGAAGCTATAGGCCGCACACACTCGCACACAAACAGGGAAACAGACAGCAGCCCGACCCAAGATTATCAATCATCTCTACCAGCCTGGTGTTTTTGCCATTTAAACGGGCTGAGCAGCCGATGCGCTGCTTCAATCATCAACTGCCAGTCTAAATGCTAGTGCTAATTAGCATTCACATGCTAAATTACCTCCCATCCCATGTTTCCTGATTAGGCTTAATCATTCTGACAGCTAGTTTTAGCGCTAAAGCTTGCAGAGCCAATACACGAACAGCCATCTCAAACTCCAGGAAGTGATCCAAGGCACTCTCATTCACTGGATACTGAGATTGGCAGAGCGGGTATCCTGTATGAATGCTGCTTTGACTAGTGTTTCCCAACAGAAGTGTGGTACCTGTCCAATGTGTCACAAGATACATTTGAATAGTTGCAAGATGGTTCACAGGCTTTATAAATTGTATTCATTTTAACTGACTTTTCTCTAATCACTGTTCGGTTACATATTGGATAGTTGGCCATGGTGCTATATGGTTAGATACTGTTTAAGAGATGGTGGGCATCCTGATACGTACAGTACTGCTTATTCCATTGGGGTGGGACACCGTTAACAGAAAGTATGAGTGCGAGGGTGGTAGATAGGATGGGGTAGTATATATGTTACTGCTGTCACACAGAAGCTGAGGAGAACACATGAAGCATATTGCCAAAAAGTGTGTTAGATAATAACTGAGTGGGAAGCATGTACGATCGAAGGAGCAGGGCCGGTGAACTTCTGGTCCACCTCACTGGCTCTGAGATGCCCGGAAGTCTAACCAGTCTCACTTGTCTCTGTGTCTTAAGGCAGTGAGGTGCCAGCATTATGTCAATCTAACTGGTTGGCACAGTTACCTCAGTAGCGCTACTCCAATCGGCCCTGTCACTCAGACTATCTTCCAAGATAGAAAGGAAAGGGAAAAAGTAATTGGATTTACTGCTGGCAGGGAAATGATGAAATGACATGAAACCACCCCCCATTCACACAGCCACATTCACACACCTATACACCTCTGAGTAAATCTCCCTCTCTCTCTTTCTCTCTCTCTGCCTGTCTTGCATGCCTTTTTTAGTTTCTTAAATCTGGAAATACTTCAGGCTGTTGAGAGCTTCTTTTCATCTCGCCTGATGTGGCGAGAACGCCTTGTTCTCCCAGGTAGACAAAAGAGGAGATGAAATGAGGGGAATGAAAGGATTTCCAGGTTTTTACCGAGATCTGAGGTTGGGTTTTTTTTTAAAGGATGTTGCTGGCAAACGGCACAGAACGCAGCCCATAGAACAATTTCATGCCGTTAAAAGCTATCGGTCCCCCACCTACACCACGTTTCCCGACAAAGTGATACACTGTGGTGTTTCAAAGAAAAATGTAATCATGTTGGACTTTGAAGTACTGAGCAAAGAACAACAATATACTGTATAATGCATACATATGATGCTGCTGGCTGGCAGGCAGGAGACTGCCAGCTCAATACCCATACTGTATGTCCCATATCCTACAGCCTACTGTACATCTTTCATCTTACACTAGACACCCTCTGTCTCATGTCATTCATCTTGCAACCATACAGTCTAGTATGTCCTTTAGCCTTCAACCCCCTTCAACCCCCTTCATCTTTCATTCTGAACGCTACATTCAACAATTAACGGTGCCTTCATGATAACTACGTAACAGTGTCTATGGAAAAAGTTCATTTGATGAGGCCATTGTTGTGTTATTCATGACTTAAGTAGAAAGTTGCAATGTTTTGGTACTTAGTTACTTTTGTTGCCTACTTTTTACTCGCACCTAAGCATGACATTGGGCGGCGGTATAAACAAAGTGAGCAAGGCAGCATCCAATTTTGCTTTGTTGGTCGCCAAGCAACAGTGTTTTTATAACGTAAAGTGATGTAACTGTAACATTTGAGAGAATAAATAACGCATTATCTTACAAATGCTTCCTCTGGTATGACTAGTGGCTCGTGGTGGCTATTGTTAGCTAATGTTAGCAAACTTTAAGATAGTGTACACCGTGCCGTATAACCAACAAATAGTGATATCTAATAAATCAGTGTCTACTTTTGGCTCAACTGGATCTGAGGGTAGAGCTAGCAAGTGGTGCAAGTTGAGTTAAAGGAGAATTCCGGTCGATTTCAAGACGTAGCTCTGTAAATTTGGAGTGCTGTCAGTAGCGAGAAAAATGAAAACAATCAGTGTTGCCTACACCGTATTATCCTCCTGCTAGCGTTAGCACCCAGGAGGCTGAAACCGGGCAAGTGTTAAACGTGCTTTTAACCTCTAAACATGTTCGAAATGTCATTAATAGTGTCTACCCATGTGAAGTGATTCCTCCTGAGTGAACACAGTGAATCTGACTGCAGTAGATGTGAAAGAAATGCATAAAAGTTCTGCTAATTCAGCTCTGTTTAGTTCCGGTGTTGAGACAGCAAGACCTTGTGCTTAGGGACAGTCTACAAACTACAACACCGAAAAGAGATGCAAAAATATTTTCAAAAATAGGCATATGCATTTTTTTTTAAAGTAAGTGCTGTAGTACAACTAGCAGGAGACAAGTTATAATTGAGGTAAGTTTGGAGACACTACCTTATTTAATCATTAAATTAATAAATATTTTTGTTTCTCTTTTCGGTGTTGTACTTTGTGCATACCGCACTATTAAATCACCAAATTAGCCTTTATTCTGACATGGGGCTCTTAACCAGCTGTTCTGCACTGCGCCACGAAAAAAACAATAAAGACTGTAAAAAGAATCTACCGATAGATTTGGTATCACTCAAATGTCCGAATTCTACATCCGTCTACAGGAGCAACTTCTAAAACAAAGTTAGTCCTGACACGCACAGTCAAAACCTGTAAAGAAAGAAAGCCACAAAGCCAACAGTAATGGAGACGTCAGGTGGGTATTTTTCACATACATGCTGCGTGCTTTAGTCCGTCAAGGCATTCTGATTAGTCATGCTGATGTGAAGCAACGCAGATTTACCCTGGCTCATGTCACAGCTCTCTCTCTGTCTCTCTCTCTCTCTCTCTCTGACACACAAACCCAGACAAAGACACCATCACTTATCCAATGGACTGCCCAGGTTTAAGATTTACACTAACGATTATATATTCATAGATCAATCAATACGGGGAGTCTAGCAGCCAAGACGTGTCCACGCAGGCAGACACACATTCAGCAACAGTCACATTGTAGGAATTCTAATGAGCGTGTGTGTGTGTGTGTGTGTGTGTGTGTGTGTGTGTGTGTGTGTGTGTGTGTGTGTGTGTGTGTGTGTGTGTGTGTGTGTAGACATCAATACGCTGCAACTTTACATTTCATTAGGCCAAGGAGCACAGTTTAACTCCCAATGAATAGCAATAAAAACCACACAGCCTGTAACCATCTCTCTCCATCTGCCTCAGCCTCACTCTCTTTGTCTTCTCCTTCCTTCTAATACCAGCTCTCTTCCCTCTTCCTCCAAATTCTGTTTGGTACAAATCTACTATAGTCATTTAACAGTCTTCCAATTTATTGGGAAAGACCTAATTTGAAGCTAAAACAAATCACATCCTGTGTCAGAAGAAAGACTCACCAGGGTCCAACAAATGTAAAAAGCCTCAGAGACTGGCTATAGGTGTAATCGCTGCTGATTTATTGTAATTGGTGTCCTGTCTCGCCATTCCCCTGCTCATACAGACGACAGCATGTCACTGCAGCATCTGCATTGATCTGTGTGAGGACACCGGCAGCCTCCACCTCCGTATTCACCTTCCTCCCTCCATCTCCCGAGCACAGGAAGACATGCCGGCTGAGGGGAAATGGGATTCCGATCAGCGGAATATCATCCAGGATCTGCTGACCTCACACACTCAACAAACCCCACACAAATCATCTGTCTGCACACACACACACACACACACAGACACAGACACAGAACAGGGGTCAGACACAAGGACTAGTGGGCCAGGTTTCAGTCGACTTAGCAAAACACCAGAGACAGGAAGCTGTGTAAGGAGGCATGTGTGTGTGTGCGTGTATGTGCCAGTATGTGTTGTGCACATTATCATAGTCTATATAAAAGCAGTTGACAGCAGCATTACTGCAACAGACAATCCCCCCGCTAGAGAAACACACAAGCCTAATGCTTAAACTGTCAAACTCGTATCAAAAACTGTGGCAGCAGAATATTTCAAATGCATTTGGCTTTAATAGAATATGACAGAAAGTATGATGTAAACACAAAGACTTCCAAACAAAGACATCACCATTTGAAATAAAAGACATAAGCACCTACAAAATGATGGTTGACTTGAAAGTATTGTTTCTAAAAAAAAAAAAAAAAATAAACTTTCCCTAAAACTTTAAATGTAAATGCTGCTGACAGTGAAAAGTGATGTAATGTCTTTTTTGTTTGTTTATGTTGTATTATGTATGCATTTATGCAATTATTTTTATCATCAGGTGACTGTTTAATACAGTCTCCAGAGTTTGGTGACACAGACACCCTTGGCTGATTGGCACACACACCGTGTGGGCTACTCAACATGGGTACGTACACACATACAGTACTGTAAACCCACAGGCATGCACACAACGGGACTGCATGAATACTTAACATGATGGGACATTACTGCTTGTGATTAAGAATGTATATTGATGCTCCCATTGAAAGGAAAAGCATGTAAACAAACACACACACACACACACACACACAAACACACAACATTGGGGTTGTCTCACCTCAGGAGACATAAGAAATCATCTCCACCCACCTTATAGCCACTCAGACACACTCCCTGGCTCTTGACAACACTGACTAGACCACCCAACAACACTCAGCATGATAAAAACCCACACAGCTCGAGTTTGTTAAACAACACAAGCTCTACACATCAACACACAAACACACACTACCTCGCCACACACTACCTCGCTCTGTAGGAGACAACTCCAGAGCTCCAGAGCTCCAGAGCTGCTGCCGTGTGTCTTATTTGGTATGTTCAGAAAGCAGTGAAAAGCCACACACACACACACACACACACACACACACACACACACACACACACATTAAAGATGTGCACACACGCACACACACACACACACACACACACACACACACACACACACACACACATGCATGCACACACGCACACACACACAGCTGATGTCTGGAATGATACTTCTGACGACAAAACATTTGTCAGCAATGCCAAAACCAATGACCATTGAAAATACATCAGAAAATGACACAAAATTGCTTCAAAGTGAAAATGGTTTTGTGTAAAGTATGGCACACACACACACACACACACACACACACACACACAACTCTGGCAGGAACAGTTGAATCCCCATTTTAGGCACATTATCCTTTTTTATTAGTTTTATGTCAGTTATCACTGCAATGTATTTCTCACTTTGTCAATCAAGGTGTAAGAAAGATCCAATGACAAAAGCAAGAACATACACAACAAAACAACACTGTCCTAAAAACAGCATTTTCCCTTTACCCATGATCATTTGAGGTTTGTATACTGTGGGCTTTGAAAAACAAACTTCTGAGCCAAACAGAATTGAATGATAACATAATTTTGCCTGTTTAAAGACTTTATAATCCTTTACTGCAAGTTAACACATCCATGAGTCATCAAAAATGGAGTTGCAAGGTTTTCACACCGCAGCAGCAATACTGCTTCTACTTTAAATAGCCTCTGAGCACACACACACACACACACACACACACACACACACACACACACACACACACACACACACACACACACACACACACAGGACACCTACCTTCTTCATGCGTCCGCTGCGGGTCCCGGTGAATGCCACAGTGTGTCCGCGGTAGTCATAGGCTGCCACGGAGGTCATGCCGTCGTCTTTGTCCACGTAAAGCGGGATGCCTTCGATGGCGGTGGTGCCCCCTAGAGGCTGGTTGAAGTCCTGGCCGCAGAAGTTATCATCAATCTGCAGCGGCTGGAGTGTTGGGGGGGATATAAGAAGAGAAAGCCATTAACTCAACCATTAACACTTTTTAAATCCCCTTTGTCATTAAACTAACATTAATCCTAAAGAAGTAGAAGCAGGCTTTCGATCTCAGTGGCACTTAGTAGACGTTTTATGGCGCTGGAACCAAGCCAAGCCGCTGAAAATTTACTGAGAAATGGTGTGAAATTAATGGCCGTCATGCACTGGAAAAATTAACTTCAGTTTCCGCAACTCCCTTTAAAAAAAAAAAAATGTTTTTCTTAAACTGATAGAAAAAAGTGCAGCCAGTGATATATGTCTTTCATTGAGGTCAAAAAGCACAATCTAACCGGTGTGCAGTTTCAGCTTCTGGGATTGACGCCTTCCTCTCCATTACAGCCTGCATTTGATTATTTCAGAGTACATGATGTCAAACCGAGCAATTAAGCATCTCAGCATGGGTTGTATGGATGAACAGTTGCTTGTTAATGTTTTAAATATTGATTTCATTCTATACAGCTTTGGCAATGTAGTTTCTAATAAGAGACAAACCAATACAGCTAGTAAATCAAATGGAGCTGTAAAAAAACATGGGGAGGGGAGGGTGAACACATCAGCAGGACACGGGAGGAGATGACAGAGACATGACAGGAAGTAAATTATAGGTCAGATTAGCATGTCATAATCAAAGTGTCTCGTACAAGCGCATTGCCTCACCGATATGTTGATATGTCACGCTTGATTCGTGAACGTGTGTGTGTGTGTGTGTGTGTGTGTGTGTGTGTGTGTGTGCGTGCGTGTGTAATAGGCATGTCATTAAAAGCATGTGATAGCTATTTTTGCATCAGGAAGTGTGTAACGTGGACATGTGTAACAGAGATAATCGACTGCATCTAAACACACACACACACACACACACACACACACACACATACAAGCATACTGTACACACATACTGACAGGCACACTAGGAAATACACAGGTCCACACAACTCTGAAAGGAGATTGAACAGATGTACACACACACACACACACACACACACACACACACACACAGACACACTAAAGAACATGCAGTGCATGCATATACTGTACAGTAGCGCAAATATAAAGAGAATTTCCAGAAAATCGGCAAAGGAAAATGCTAATTTCTGGGCGTTTCCGTCTACCACTATTATGTGAAATTTAGGAGTTGGTTCATCGAGATAAACATTTGTTGGGGCTAATTCTCCAGTCTGGAGCCGTTAAACCATTAAAGAAGAGTGCAGAACAAAATGATATAGGATCGGTGATACCGGTGTTACATGGTAGTCAGGCATACTAAAGGTGCAGTAGGTAAGACTTATAAAACTAACTTTCTGTCATATTTGCTGAAACTGACCCTATGTTCGAGTAGAACTAAATGTAGCAGGTCATTTAAAAAAAAAGAATGAGGCTCCTCTGGCACCACCTACAGCCTAGTGTGATTTGCAAAAATCCACCACTCCCTGTTCAGATGCACCAATCAGGGCTGGGGGGGGGGGGGGGGGGGGGGTGTCTAACTGCGTGTCAATCACTGCTCATGCACACGGATTCGTTCTCCCGTGTGGGGGGAGGGGCTTAGGAGACCGTTTTGGGCTTTAGCGGAAAGGGGGGAGGGACTGAGAAGTTGTTGATGTTCACATTTTTGGGCTAAGTCCTGGATCTTCGCAATCCTACCTACAGCACCTTTAACTTACTCGCCCACCCTCGTTTGGCTTTTTTACTTGTTTGTTTCATATAGAAATTTAAACCCTGGCCGGTTTTAAGTGCCTGCTCCGCTCCTTACAGCAGTTAAGAGTTGCAGCACAGAGTAGCAGGAGTTAGACTTCACTTATCACTCAATGAGATACATGGAGGAGGATTTGTTGTCAATGCAGCATCTGAAGGCAACTTTTGTTTAGAGTGTCCGCGATGATCAGCTCCACCGCCCCACGTCACAGCCGGACCACGCCACTGTTGTGCCCCTGCTCCACAGCAAACGCTTGACCGGAGAGGCCAGAGCTTAAAATAAGCCTTCTAAAGATATTGAGCGAAATCGATGAATATCTTTTCCTGTAAAATGGTGGGTTAAGTTTATTAACCGGTGAGAACATTTCCTCACCATGGCATCCCCAATGTGTTAGTATGATGAAGGTTACAGTCTCATCATCGCTCTGATGTTTACATCTGCTGCTATTTTTAGTATTTAAATTTAAATCACAAGCTTCATGTACGACATGATTTCTTCACCAAGTCCATTTCCATTGAACTTCTCTATATTAAAGGTGCTCTAAGCGATGTTGGGTGACGTCACTTCTTGTTGACGTTCAAAAAATGTTGTAGCCTAAAAAACGCGTTACATCGATTAGAGCACCTTACAACTTTTCCATCTCAGTCAGGGTACTTTTTTTTGCGTTATCCACTCATTTTGTTATGTGCAAATTGAAACTGCATGAAAACGGATGGATGAAAATATGAGAACTCACATGCACACACAAACAAGAAAATAAAAGGCAAACAAATATATATTAACCGTCACGGGAACAAATAAAGACCACACACATGCAAACGCACACAAACACAAACAAGCCTCCCACGATACACATACATGCCAGCTTTCTCTTGTTCATTACAAGACGTATCTTCTCTATAGAGACTAATCAATCACCCCAACCCTCCATAACAGCAAATCTGTCAGGGAACGTGTTGGTGTACACGTGTGCGTGTGTGTGTGTGTGTGTGTGTGTGTGTGTGTGTGTGTGTGTGTGTGCGCGTGTGTGTGTGTGTGTGTGTGTGTGTGTGTGTGTGTGTGTGTGTGTGTGTGTGCGTGTGCGTGTGCGTGTGTGTGTGCGTGTGTGTGTGTTGCAGGTCGAAAAGAAAAAGGTTGTGAAAAAGCCTGTGGCAGACATTGTCTCCCTTCTACCAGACTTTCAAAGGCAGCAAAAGTTTAACTTCAATGAACAGAGACACAAAGTGAGACAAAGAGAGGGAGAGAGAGACAATTACACACACACACACACACACACACACACACACACACATACACACACACATACACACGCACACAAGCTTTGGCTTTTGTATAATTTACATAAACATGCTCTGCATTTTGGAATTGTTTTGGGAGTAATCTGAGAGGAAGAAAGGAGCACAGATACGAATAGGAGGGAATGAAAATGTGAGGGAAAGAAGGAAAAAGAGAGACGCCCACGGCTCAGTGAGAGTATGAACCCTGGCCTTGGATCCCTGCCATACAGTTTCCCTTGTTTCCTCTGATAAAGACAGAGCAGAACCAGACCAACGTTCATTTCTTCCCCTCATTTCCTGTCTATTTTGTTGTCTTCTTTTCCTTCCATCCTCCTCCTGTTAATCCTGTACTTCATTCTCTTCTCTTTTCACTTCTCTGTCTCCACATATTCTTCTTCTCCCTTTGCTTATTTTTCTTTCAAGGTTCACAGGGACTGGCCAGTGGGAAATCATCTCTGTCCCTGAGGGTTATTCTTTGTTTTTCTGCTTTCACATGCCTGCAGCTCTCTGTGACCATCTTTGCTTCCTTCCTCCCTTTTCCCCCTTCCTTTGTAATGAGAATAATGAGGATGATGATCCTGGGTTTCAAGCATTTACAGGTTGCATGATTGTTGAGATAAATAACTAAATGTTGTTGCAGAGGTCTTTCCCTCAAAATGGAAACATAAATAGGGCCTAAAAAGAACACCAATATGGCATGACGGTCAAAATCAATGCTATTGAATAGACTTAGACTTCTCTTTATTGAAGTTGTTGATTATTATCTATATTAGCATATATCTGTAATATATCTGTAAAACCACTAGCGTTTTGCTCCCCTAAAAAACAGGCCTGCTATCCATTTTGTGTCCAAATCGAGAGTTTGAGTCTGAAAAAACTGTTTATTATGGTAGCTCGTAATTGCATCACTGGGCCTCGATTTATTTATGCCGGCGCCTCATACTTGTAAACTAATCTGCATTCCCAGTGTCTGTTGAGCTCGCACACATAGAAGTGAGATCGCCATCTTCGCAGCACTGTTGAAGGCATGCTGAGGACGCTAATGGTTTGTTATGTTTAGCCTGACTTGCATCATTACCATAGAGTCAACAGCTCAGATTGAGGCACAGTGGAGCGTTCAGTAGACGTGTTTTCACTGCAGACAAATGTGGCCTCACACAGACCTGACATCTGCTAGCTGTTGTGTGCCTTGTAGACATGTAATTCCTACAGTCTGCCTACTCTATCATTTCTCTATACAGCAACTCATTGAGGAGACGCTGCAGCTCTTATAGCCACCAATACGGAAGTGACTGAAGAGCCTGATTTCATTTCATCACGTGATCACCCTCTGTTTAGTCTAATGTCTAAGACTACAAATGGGTGCAATCAGATTTGTGGTCTGGTCAATGGAGAAACATACATGTGGTGTAAGTGTAAGTAAATAAAAGTGTAAATAAAAGTGTATGGGGCCCCTGTCCATTTCACATTTAGGCTCATTATTAAACATATATTAAGGGGACACTCAGACCAGGGGTCAAATGTTGATGTCTGGTCCAAAACAACTCTGAATGAAACATATATTTTAATACTTTAAATTTACCCCACCTTACTGAAAACCACTGCTGGGTACACCTGAGATTCAGGACTATTATTGCAATACCAAAATAATAAGTTGATCGATACCTTAATTTGAGCAACATACTTTTTTTTTTAGATTTAACAAAAAAGGAAGACTTTATTTTATGAATGTTTACAAATGCTAGAAACCCTCATCATCAATGAAATTAATTCATTCATAATTTAAACATGTCATATCAGAGCCTGGAGTGAATAAATCGTACTTTGATCATCAGCTGCAGAACTCAACACAGCTTTTTACTGAATCTACTTTCTGCCACTGAGGTTTCCAATTCAATGTGTCCTTGAAGGACTGTACTGTCTTTCATTTCTGTTCATATATGTTCAAATGCTATGACTGAATTGTCACCTGGATGGTAGAACAGTGTTTGGTGTAAATCAGAGTAATGACCTTTTACGGTGTCCCTAACATAAGGTGACGCACAATAGTCTTTTATTAGTGCTTTTATTAGCTCTACCTAACTTGTCCCTCTTGGCCTACTGGACCTCTGACCATGCTATTATTATTACAAGCTATAGCTCATACTCAGAACACTGTACATTGCATTAACACACACACACACACACACACACACACACACACACACACACACACACTCTTTTGTTCTATTTCCAGGGGTTTAGACAAGGACAGAGTCCCCTGTGTTGTCCTTGCCGAAGACCTCTGCTGTACACAGACGCAGGCTGGCCCCTGGCAACACACACACACATAAACACACACACACACACACACACACACACACACACACACACACACACACACACACACACACAGACCCCTGCCAGACTCTTGCTGTGTGAATGATGATGGGGTGATGAGGGAAAGAGTGGGGCAAGTGAGATGAAGAGAAAGGAGAGGAGATGGGGAGAGAAAAAAGCAAAAAGAAATAGGGGAGATAGGGAGGAAAGACATAGGGAAAGGCTAAGGTTCAACAGCGCTCTTGTCGCCACTAATGAGCCTCAATCGAGGAAGAGTGCAAGCGAGCAGGAGACAGACAGAGAGAGTTTGAATTGTCCATTAACCATATAAGCATGAGAGCTGCCAGGACCATACTGTGGCATCAGAAGATGTAGCAGCCGGGAAGATCACGTCACCAACATTATCACAGTAACAGGGCACACATCCATTGTAAAACCACTATTTCAGTAACCTTCTATGTGTATTTGCCTTCTTTTTTTTAAATCTTTTTTTTTGACATTTATTAACTGCATTTTGGATCGGGGCTTACTATCCAATAGGGTTTGCTTTGGACCGGTTCTGACTGTCTTTGGTTCTGTTTGAAATCAGGCCTCCTTTTTTTATCATTATTTTTATGTACATTAAGTCCGAGTAGTTTTCAATGAGTCTGGATCTGTGAAGACCTTTACTCTGAAATCAAAAACCCATTATAAGCCATATAGGAAACATTGTGTGCACCTCTCTCTCTCTCTGTAACTCTCTGTTTTCAGTTCACTGCGGCATAGTTTATTGTGAATAAAAGCATCTACATGTATCTAATCAACTTAAAGGAACACGCCGACTTATTGGGACTTTAGCTCATTCACCGTAACCCCCAGAGTTAGATAAGTCCATACATACCCTTCTCATCTCCGTGCGTGTTGTAACTCTTTCCGACAGCTCCACCGGTAGCTTAGCCTAGCACGGAACCTGAAGGTAACTGGTTCCAACTAGCCTACTGCTCCGAATAAGTGACAAAATAACGCCAACATGTTCCTATTTACATGTTGTGATTTGTGTAGTCACAGCCTGTACAAATAACAAGGTCACATGGGACACAGCTATCTTCTAACCGTATATAAACTAGGAACTATATTCTCAGAAAGGCAAAGCACTGCTACTTCTGCTACTTGGGTGGAGTGATATGCTTGCAGCACCTGAGAAGCCCCGAGCAGAGAGGAGAAAAGCTTCTTCCTTTCTGAGAATATAGTCTGTACAGGCACATTATATATATATATATATATATATATATATATATATATATATATATATATATATATATATATATATATAATAGACGGAGATGAGAAGGGTATGTATTGACTTATCTAACTCTGGGGGGTTACGGTGAATAAGCTAAAGTCAAAATAAGTCGGCGTGTTCCTTTAAATTGTCAGTATTTTATTTCTCCAAATGTTCATTTATTTGCACATGTAAGAGAGCACTGAAAATCACATCACAAAAAGATAGAGATGGAGAGAGAATGAGTGAGTTAGAGACAGCAATTGAGGTAAACAGAGAGAGAGAGATAGAAAGATGTTGTCAACACGCTCAAGCATCTCCTCATGCAATACTGGCATAAACACATTGCTCCAATCCCACTGAGAATGACTGTGTGTGTGTGTGTGTGTGTGTGTGTGTGTGTGTGTGTGTGTGTGTGTGTGTGTGTGTGTGTGTGTGTGTGTGTGTGTGTGTGTGTGTGTGTGTTAAACATAGCTTGTGCCACATTCCCATGTGAGAAAGATAATGTTGAAGCGAGAGTTGTACTACTGAGACAGCCAGCGTGGCTGATGCAATGAACAACAAGACTTGCAGAGTGAAAAAAATGCATTTAATTATGTGAGGGTTAGTTTAGTGTGTGTGTGTGTGTCTTTTTTTAATAAAGAAATGAGATATGACTGGACTGCCAAACTTGGGAAAGAGAAGTCAACAACACACACACACACACACACACACACACACACACACACACACAGGCCCTCCTGGCCTGCATCCAGGTATTTGTTGTAACTTGGCGTTGGAAGCGGAGAACAGCACTGGCTGGCCTTTAGTTTCCCCCAGTGAGCCAATATCTGCTCTCTAATTGTTTGTTAATGAGTGAGTGAGTGTGTGTGTGCATGTTTGTTTGTCAGTGTATATGAAAGAGAAATAAAGACTGTGTGTGTGTGTGTGTGTGTGTGTGTGTGTGTGTGTGTGTGTGTGTGTGTGTGTGTGTGTGTGTGTGTGTGTGTGTGTGTGAGACAAGGTACAGATCTTAAACATCTGTCTAACAGACTGGGACACTTGAAGCTTTGACCTGCTTAAAAAACACACACACACACACACACACACACACACACAAATATATGGATGCACACACATTCCATTGTTGTTTTGTGTGCCTGTGGGTGAGACAGAGTATGTGCGTTTAGTGGGAAAGAGGAAAGTGTACAGCCACAGCAAGATATTCGCGCACACAAACACACACACACACACACACACACACACACACACACACACACACACACACACACACACACACACACACACACACACACACACACACACACACACACACACACACACACACACACACACACACACAAACACAGAGTGGACTTTGTGCAGACATCTGGCAGTGCAGTCTGCTCTAATGGCAACAGAACTACAAGCATCTGCATCTCACACCCACACACACATGCTGTCAAACAGACCTACAGTGCCCACCTTATATCACTGCAGTTGCTATAATAACTCATAACAGGATAAGCACAAGAAGCAAAAGACACCATTTGTCACAACTAGCCTTTTGTAACAGTATTCAAATGGGCAAATAAAGCTGCTTTATTATTGGTACTGAATCTTGATTATGTAAGAATGGAGTTAACTGTCATCAACATGGGTGATGGATCTACAAATATAATGGAGAACTGGGGCTAATCACAATGAATGGCACATGAGGTTTTTATCTGTTCTCATTTAAAGGTACCTTATGGAGTTTTTGGCAACTGGTAGCACAATTGAGCAATGTTTTAATGAATAGGTCATTATTTTGTTTGAATCTTGTGCTTTCAGTAGCATGCAAACAAGGTCTCAAAAGTATGCACAAAATGTTTAAAGCTCATTTACTGATCGACAGTTGGTGGCGGTAATGAGAAAAGCATATCAATGTGCCTGTAAAAACAGGGGAGAAGATAGCAGGTGTCCTGGCGGCTGAGCGGTTAGCGGTACCATTTTACCATAACTGCAACATTCCCTGTTTCCTTTGAAAGATGAAAGCATCAAATACAATGAAGATAGCAAATGAAAATACAGATTCAAGAAAATCTGCTTTCAAATTGTTTAATTGCATTCAACAATCCCTCAAGGATACACACAAAGCGTAAATGTTATTTTTTTATCACAAGAAAACTCCACGTGGTACATTTCATAAGTAAGTACCACAATTAGGGTTGTACAGAATAGTTTGAAGCTTCATTCAAAAGGTTGACATTTGAATTCTACATCAACATTGGGTTGGGCGATTGGGTGAATATATCGGCGATTGGAGTACATTGCTAGTTATCGTATTTTTTGTCGATTTTGTCATTTTATTTTGCTAGTTCAATTGTCTTTCTCACGGCTGAGCAGCGCCTCTCACTCGGCTCTCACAAAGAGGCCAGCGACAGCAGAGAGAGACAGCAGGGAAAAACAGCACGTAGAGCCAGAACATTTTCACATCTAACTTGGTGAATGGAGTTTAGTTGGCCCAAACGAGAGTTGCTGATTGTTGGAACAGCGACAAGACTAATCAAGACAATTTGGGTGAAATGTATCTTGTTTCTGTCGAGTTTGTCTGGAGTGTGTTTTCATGAGTTAACAAGGCAATTATGCTAGTTTTAGTTCGGTGAAAAAGAGAAACTTGAATTCAGACGGTGTACAATTGTATTTTTCTGTTTAATAAGGAAAATATATATAAGAACATTTTCTTTCTTTATTAGACTAAAAAAAAAAGCTTAGAGAGGGAGGGACGGGGTGAAACCCTCAAGAGATTCAGTACAGCCCTAGTAATAATAATTGTTGGAAGTAATATTATAAGCTTGTTTTTACCATTGCCACACAGAAAATTTCTATTTTGTTCCCTCATTTGGCAAATTATCTGCAAAAATCTTCCACTCTAGATCTCTCTTAGCTTAGCCATTCCCTTCACGCTGTAATATATCTGGCAAAACAGCTGAATATTTGACCGTCTTAGTAGAACTGGCATCACTGATTTTATTTTAGCAAGCAAAGGGCCACTAAGACCATTGGGTACTATTTGGTTACTTCATCACTGACATTGGAGGGAACTGCCTGCTCCTGATTTCTGCATACCGAACAGGGCATCACTGTCCTGATGCTTTTAATTCTTTTGGTAAACGTTTTTTTTTTTACTTTTCTGTGAGTCCATGAGTGAGGGGAAGGCACTTTGACATTTTAGCATCTGTTGTTTTGGCTTGGGTGAAATGAGGAGCATTAAGTTGGAGATGAAGGGAGAGCCTGGCAGCAAGGATATGTGCTCTGGTGAAACGAAAAGCTGCAGGCGAACAGAGAGAGAGAGAGAGAGAGAGAGAGAGAGAGAGAGAGAGAGAGAGAGAGAGAGAGAGAGAGAGAGAGAGAGGAAGAGAGAGAGACTTCAGCCCCATAGGCCAGAGGCAGAGGAATAGCTTGGATGCCAAGAGATCAACATTTATTTTGCAGAGCTAGATTTATTCCACAAAGTTTCCTTGCTCTGTTGGTTTCATCTTCTCTACATATAGGTCTATCTTCTTTTCTTCCATTCTTGGATTCCTCCATTATTTTCTCTCATTCCTTTCTTTATCTCGCTTTCTTTTTCTCCATTTCCTTCACTCCCTCCCTCTGTGATTGAAAACAGATGTGCCAATGCGAGGAGCTTAAACATTTTAAATGAAAACATACAAAGCCTGACTGACCTACAACCATGATGTGTGAACGTGTGTGTGTGTGTGTGTGTGTGTGTGTGTGTGTGTGTGTGTGTGTGTGTGTGTGTGTGTGTGTGTGTGAATATTTAGAGATCGCAATAACAGTTACCTTTTCTTTCTTTCCCTCTTCCCTACTCTCCTGAATATATGCATCAACACAAGCAGGTAAAAAATGGAAAATAAAATAGGAAATTATCTGCCCAGGCCTGGCTATAATCACACACAGTTGTCGAACTTAACCCTCTAATGTCTTTCCCTCTCCCCCCCCATTATTTAACACAGAGATCGGTGCATTCAGGAAGCCTCATCAGCTCCAATATTTGTCACACTCAATATACTTTAAAACACCTTAAAACACTCTTTTTGGATAATTGGTTTAATTTCAGAGTGTAAACGAAGAGGCAGTATCGTGAATGCGAGCCGATTGCTTTCAGTGCCACACTGGTAGGGCTGTAACGGTATGCGATATGAAACCGAAATCTAAAAATAACTGAGCGTGTTGAACAATGTCATAATCTTATGTTACCCACCAAGAATTAGCTGACGTTATAGACCAAGCATTAGCATTAGCTACTTGTCAACCAGCACCTTTACAGTAGGCACCAAAGCACTTTTCCTCTTCGGTCCCCCTACAGGTTGGAAGCTGAATTGTCCATTACTGTTACCATTACCATTATTCTTATGTATTACGTTTACTGAGTATAACTCTCCTTCAACCCCCCACTGGTGATTTCAAAAACAAGGTGGAGCAGATTTTTAAATCTCTGCCGGTTTCTGCAGTTGTCAAGACTGAATCCCAGTGGGGAAACTTTTCTGGGTCATAATTTCATAAAAGGTACAGAAAAACAAAACGTACTAGAGGAAATCCAGAGAGACAGAGCTGTGTGGGAAGACAGGGCTTGGCTGCGGCACTCCAGTGTCAGTTAGCCATATAGGTTAATCTGCCACAGTGGGACATCAGCTCGCTTTACCTCAGATGGCCTCGGCCATCCACTGAGCTAATTCCACGTGGAAAGCTCCAGTCTGGCATGTCGCGTTTCTGGCACAGTACACATTTGTTGACAGCAGTGATGCACACTTTAAACATGCTGTAAATGTGTATTTTCATCTTTATGTTTGTAGTGTTTGCCATGTAATTCAAAGTAGAAATGTGAGGCTCTGAATGACTTTTATCTTAATCTAAATTGAGGATTCCATGGATCCACAATTCCTTTATGCCCATGGGGATTGTTTTATATTTTGTGGTTAAAGAAAAATAATGAAAGCATCTGACAGTTTTGCCAGCTGGTATATCCAAACTTTAATGTTCCAAAATCTCAGCTGCATGTGAGTCAAGTACAAATGTGTAATTCCAAACTTTTCACCCTGTAATTTCTTTACTGATATTTGTGTCTCATCTAATTTTACATCTTATGAACCTCTATCTGGTATCATTTATAGTACATGCAATCACATCTTAAAGTAATAACATAACCGTGTTAACCATAACATGTGTTTGTCTGGATGTCTGCATTTCTACATAGAGAACTAAATAGATCTCTACAGGTGTAGAGAGATATTATCCTAGGATCGGTATCAGGCCTGTTCCGTGCATAGGGCTGGGTACCAAATTCAATACTTTTCAATCGAGTATTGAAAAATGCCTCGTCACCCAATAACCAGTTTCAATACCTAAGGAGTAAATCTCATCAGCCTAAGTTGGCCAGTAAGCATGCAGCATGATTCTACCAACATCTAATAATACTTGTGATTGGCTGTCTAACATAACATTACACATCGTAGAGGCATGCAGGAAAAACACTACGTTGCGCAGAGAGACGGGGCTCACGTAGTAGTGTAAGAGCTGAAAAAATAAATAAAAGGATTTGTGTAATGTTGTTATTTATTTATTTTTTATAAAATATGTATCAAAAAAAGTATTGTTTAGGAACTGGTATCGACGTCACAGTATTGGTATCAGTACAGGTATCGAACATTCTTGAACCATACCCAGCCCAATCCGTGGATATTTTTTATGGACTGCTACCGGCCAAAATAATCCAGATCGAATGCCGATCCTTTCTTTACTGTACTCTGCTGTGTCTGGTCCACCTCAGTCTGCTATGACACATATGCTACTTCTTGGCCTTCATTTACCAAATGTAGGCAAATATCACAGCTGCACGTTGGCTAAAATGCTCTTTCTATGTAACACAAGCCAGATGATGCTCTTTAAACCACGCTGTCCATCTGAGCACTGCAGACTATAATCTGTGTAATCTGAATTGAAGCCTTCCCTGGCAGCTATAATCCAATTATTACAGCCCACTACAGGGATTTACCCAAATATGGCCGTGTACTGCTATGGGGTGAAAGTGGTTGGCACAGACTGACACAGGAGGGTGGAGTGTGCTGATTATACAGGCACATACTGTAGCTCCAACTACACACACATGCTTATGACACACACGCAGATATGCAATGGCTTGTTGAGCACAATTTCTTCAGAACAAAAAGTCGACGACATAGGTTGTTTATTCCTGCCCTCTAATACGACCCACGGGACATTATCTGTCCTCATATCTAAACAGAACGTACTGTAACGGTCACGGTTTTAAACGCGTCGCCAAAGTTGTGAAACGGTTGCAGTTTGGTTACGTTTAGGTAGGGTTGGGCAATATTTCAATATAATATCGATATCGTGATATGAGACTAGATATCGTCTTAGATTTTGAAGAATTGTAATATCGTTACATGGTAAGTTTAGTCTTTTCCTGGTTTCAAAGGCTGCATTACAGTAAAGTGGTGTCATTTTCTGAATTTACCAGACTGTTGTAGCTGTTCTATTATTTGCCTTTAACCACTTAGTCATTATATCCACATTATGATGGTTATTTATCTAAAATCTAAATGTGGTACAAAAGATATTTTGCGAAAGCACCAATTGTCAACCTTACAATATCATTGCAATACCGACATCGAGGTGTTTGGTCAAAAATATCGTGATTTTTGATTTTCTCCATATCGCCCAGCCCTACGTTTAGGCACAAAAAAACTACTTGGTTGGGTTTAGGCACCACAACTACTTAGTTACGTTTACAAAAGATTGTGATTTGGGTTTAAATCAGTATATCTGTTAGGTTACTTAAGTTCCGGTTTTGCGGAACGTGAAGCAGAACGTGGCACAGAACGTGACGCAGAACGTTCTTCTGTAAATTAGAAAAAAAACTCACCGGACTTCGATCCCCAGTCTCCTGGGTAAAAGACCTGTGTTTGACTCTGTCCACCACCCCAACTTGGAATTAATTTCAAATGTATACTCAAAAAATGAATATTGAAAAGATTGCAGTGTGTGTCTGTGTGTGTATGCAGGTGCATGCACGCACACACACACACGCACGCAGACACGCATCTCCACACACACACAAAAATATGAAGCCAAAACATATCTTTAAGCTTTATCTCCTCTCACAGCGGCATGGTGAGCAGCTAGCAGGAAAAACCAAACACAGCTGGGACAGACTGCTTTACACACACACCCACACACAAAGATGTACACCCCTGCATTCACACATGCACACATATATGAATAATTAAAGAAACAAATGCATTAATGAATGTTTGTACAAACATGCACACATATACAAACACAGCATAAATGCCCATCAATAAATAATTACACTCTTCATTAGATGCTGCAGGTCAGCAGTTTGTGAGTGTGCTGCAGAGATTTGTGTCCCGGGCGACCAGCACAGGTTTGCGTAAACGGAAAAACTTATTGGCTTTTTGACCAAGTTAAGCAGCTATAGAAGATAAGCATTAGACGTCCAGTGTGTTCTGTTCCCTCTGAGCAGATTGTTTGGTGGACTCATAAATGATATTTGACACAGGGGCGAGCATAGTTTAGGGTTTAGTGAATTGTTACACCACTTAAACATGTTTAATTTCAGTCTTTCTTGACAGAGAAGAGCTGTTCGTTTCAAAATGTGACACTCTGATATACTAAGGTTGTTAAACAGCAGTATCTCCTCAGCGTCCAGTCGGAAATCTCTTCCAGACTACTGGTGAGTTTCTGAGGAAGAAAAGGTCACTTTAGGTCCAACTCATACAGCTTTAAGGCTAAGCAGCCACACGCTCCAAAATACTGACACTCTCAAGAGCCTATAGCAGCCATTAATCCATGTTGGAAAGTGTGAGAGTTAACAATGAACACCACTCAATGTGCAGTAAATTTAGTTCACAGGCATCAATCCATTCTGTAGTTGGATCTGAGAAGTTCCCCTATTGAGAATTCACTATAAATTAGAAGGATTTCACAGCATGGTGGGCACCACTTGATTCAGCCCGAGGGCGGAAATATCACAAGACAAAAACATTGTGGGGAAGTGTTACAGCTGAAGTCATTACAATGCCTCAAGGTATGTCATATTTTGCTGCGTCATGCATCAAAACGTCTCAAGAGGCAGGAGTGAAAACTGCACCTCATCAAAAAGTATTTCCCTCAATGGGCTCTATTCTAGAAAGCATTTGACAGCAATTCACCTCGGCACTGTATGTATTTATCACTGCACTGCCAGGAAAATTCATCTTTACAAGTCACTTAGTCTCCCACTGAGTCGCAAAAACTTTGCTTTTCTTCCCGTGGCCTGAGATAACACCATCTGTTCTCAGGGTTGTTTCACCTCTTCAAGAAACAATGAGCGCCATTCACCAACTGTTCTTCAGAAAGAAAGTTCTTCTTAAAACCCACTTGCGCAGTTTTCACAACGATTCTGACATTCACCAATGTTTTCTTATTTGGAATTTGTTCTCAGGTAAGATCATAATCAATTGGTTGCTGCGTTGTTGTTGTTTTATCATATTAGAGGATTTTGAATTCCAATACTATTTTTTAACATCTACAATATGTTTTAATCCTTATCTTCATTATGTTACAAAGTGTTATGGTCTTTTAAAATAAATTTAACTAAACGCTTCAATACACATCAGTTATGTTCATTTGGGAAGTAGGCCTATTTCAAAGAACCAGCTATGTACTAACATAGTTGTTCATCTTTTGCTCATTCAACCAGGACAGTTTCACAATCATCCAAGTCAATTGGAAGTGCTCCAACTGTAGGTCAGAAAACATTGCCTTGGCTTAAAATGCATGGGACGTTTACTTCCAGTAACCTAAATGTCTGGAATAGCTTCCCCCACTCCAACACTCTATAAATAATAATAATAATAATAATAATAATAATAATAATAATAATAATAATAATAATAATAATATGAAATGTAAAATACCCAGAATTCTTCAAAAGACTGAGCTCGCTAGGGGTAGGGGAAAAAATCGATACACTATAGTATCGCGATATTTTCCGTGGCAATACTGTATCGATACACAGACGCCAAGTATTGAGGTATTATTATATATGTGTTGGTCAGTTTGTCTGCTTGACAATCCCATTTTGCAGCGATAAAACTGAAATGAGATGAACAAACCGAGAAATGTATCTTTCTAGATAAAACAGATGTTGACAAAAGTTTCCTTTTGGGGACATCATTTGAAATTGGGAAAAATTTGAAGTTGGAAAAAAGGTAGTAAATTGCAATATATTGCAGAATATTGCACTGAAAATAAAATCGCAATAATATCGTATCGTGACATAAGTATCGTGATGATATCGTATCGTGAGGCCTCTAGAGCTCGCAAAAACAAACCTGTCAGTATTGCAGATATCACGGAAATATACCGCTCAATATCCCTTAACCAAATGTCTACTAGCTAGGAGAAGAGGTTATCTGTCATTGTAGGGTTACTGTATGGCAGCAAATATTAGTGTGCATGATGCAAGCACAGCCATTAGAGCCTTGATATTCCCCACCCAGCAGGCCCAAAGCATGATGCAATGTGGGTGATCTGTCCACTGAGGCACAAGCTAACATTAATGACACTGAAGATACAATTGAGCGACAAAGAAAGAATGAAGCCGTGAGAACGGACACACACACACACACACACACACACACACACACATACATCAGCCGCCTGGAAGACAGGATAGAAATAGACTATAATCCTGGCCAGCAGTGATCAACACTGATAAATATTAATAAACTCTATTGTGCTCAGAGAAAAATAGAGATAGAGTGAGTGAGAGAAAAGATAGAGGAAGAAAAGGACAGAAAGGGGTAGATTAAGAGAAAGAGAGGGCAATAACAAAAGAGTCTTCTTGCTCTCTGTTATTGCAGCCAATTTTCCCTCTGTCGTCCACCTTGTGGTTTTGCAGACAATGCAACACACACACACACACACACACACACACACACACACACACACACACACACACACACACACACACACACACACACACTTCTTATTATCAGCCCATTTTCCTCTGTTTGTTCCTTTTGTTGTTTTGTCCCTCTTCTTTGGAGGCCAGGATAAGAGGTGGGCACACGCACACGCACACACACACACACACACACACACACACACACACACACACACACACACACACACACACACACACACACACAAATGAGCACAAAAAAGTATACAGAGAGGGAGAGACGAAGAAAAAGGGAGAAAAAGTGAGTCCTACACACACATAGAGGATAGTATCTCCCTCTCTCTGTCTGAATCAGCCTCATTAGTCATGCTGAGGCTGTAGCGTTGCTGGTCGGCCTGCTTACAGAGCTGTAGAGCTGGACGGCAGCCCACAGCCAGCGAAGGTCACCCACCACTCCGTTTAACTCCCAGAAGACCAACACTGGCCTCTTCCTGATAATGAGTAGACATAAAGATGCAGAGGGAGAGAGCTGCGTTTTGAGCCACACCCATCATGGTGTGGAGCTGTGGGAGAAAAGGCCGCTCACTCACCCAAACCCAAAACTACTTGGGCCGACTCACAGACACATAAACCTGTTGTTGCCATGCATCCCGAGTAATTAATCTGACTGTAAGATCTAAGATCTACACAGAAAAGCACATTATCATGCTCCAAAGTGAAAAGTGATGAGGCAAGATGTGAAGTTATAAGGAGCAGCCTATTTCTATCACTTATATCACTGAACAATTGAATTCAGGGTGATTCCAACATGTGTATGACATACATATATGTATTCCCATTTCACTAAGTTATGACTCGAAGATGTTAGACAGATTGCGTCAATCGGGTTCTTAGGGTTGATAGTAGGGATGTCCCGATAAGCTTTTTTGGCCCCCGTGCCCAATCCGATTTTTAAAATATTGAATATCTGCCGGTACCGAGTCCAGATTCATGTATTTTTTTTTTTTCATTTTTGGGGGCTTTTTCCCCTTTATTTCAGAGTGACAGTTGATGGACAGGAACGGTGGGAGAGAGATGGTGACACGCAGCAAGGGCAGCTGAAAAGGGCCTCAGCCTAGCATAGGTAAAAAAAATGCCCATATCGGCTCTGATCTGATACTTGCGATCGGGACAACCCTAGTTGATAGCCACTTTCATGCTGGATGTTAAGCAGCAGCCCTTACATATCATGAATGAAGGAACGTTTTCTTGCTCACAGCCAGGCCATTGTCCATCAGTCTGGCCACATTTCTGTCCATTTCTCTTTCATTATTCCATTTCTCCTCTGCATTTCACCTCACCCAGTTGTGTTTCTATGATTAAATTTTCCCTCACACAATATGTTCACTCTTCCGTTACTGACCACAAGGCAAACCAAGCAAAATACCTCTCATATGTGACAGGACATTGTAGCACAAATGCAAGATAAAATGTCCCCCTTGTTTTGTGGGTTTCATATGAGCTACCATCTATATACAGTCAATATACTCTGGAATGCTGGATCTCAACTCATGGATGACATTGTAAAGACCCTCAAGGACTAAAACTTCATACAAATTACTTCCTCTCCTATATATCTCCTTATTCCACCCGAGCCATAACAGGAAAATTAGAATTGGAATTGGACTTGGAGTGATTTCAAGTCAATTTTAGACAGGGTGTGGAATGGTGACCATAAAGTCCATCCTTTTAGTAGCTATAAACCTGATACAAGTGGGTAATGATAACCCTCTGCCATAGGAATGTGAGAGTTCTATTATAATCTGTAGTGAAGGTGAAGAGTTTGACATCTTTTACAATACTAAAAATCTCTTATAGATCATCACGGAGCACCGTTTTTGTGCTGTACACCGTGATGAAGTTTGATAGCCTCCAGGTAGTGTCTGAGTGTTGGCTGACTGACCCAACCTTGTCTCTTGGTATGACACATGACACGAGAGCAGAGGCAGAGGGCTGTCACCACTCTCGTCAGGAAACGCTGAACGTGCCTGTACGAGGAGATGATGAATTCATCACAGCGATGTCCCGGAGCGAGCTCAGCTGACACGACCTTGATCGATCGCGGGCAGAACGACAGATGGCCATAAAGGACGATCATGTAACTGTACGCTCATTAGCATAATCACATGCACATACAGTGCACTTTATACTACCAGGCCACATGGCGCTCGCACAGCAGCGCTGGGCTTGGGACAGAGATACAATGTTGTTGTTGTCTCGAAGTGGGACACTTTTAAAAAACTAAATTAAATTAGCAAATGTAACAAGAACATGCTGGATGAGATTCAGTTATTTGAAAATACATATCATCAGTGTCCAGCTCAACACAGACAGTGACTTTCTTCCATTTAACAAGAAAACATGGCTACATTTCCTTATTTCTAACATTTTGAAGCACAATATGAGTGATGAAGAGTGATCATCTATGAATGGAATAGCCACAGGTTTCATCTCTACAGCTCCCATATGGGCAGTCAAAGCACAAAAATGAAAAGCCCGGTCATTGGATAGGCCTACACTGTAATGACATATAACGAAAAAAGGACTGGTCCATTTTTTATTTATAGTTAAACTACCAAAATTGACTAAATCTGAGAATAAGGAGAGAAGATTGACTCAAACAGAGGCTCAGGCCTCACGTACACAGGTATTTAAACGCTTTTTTTTGGCAATTCGTCCATACACAAACTGCGTTTTAATTCATTGAAAGTGGAAAACTTTTGAAAAAACCCTGACAGGGAGGACATTTCAGAAACTCTGCTTTCAGTGTTGTCGTGTAGACAGGGAAAACTGAGTTACTGAGTGTGCAATATTTTTCACTTTGTGAAGCGTCACAAATATAGCAACATTTCGTGCTATGGCAGACGTGGCAAAATAGTGCTGATTCTATATACGTGTGCAGTTACTCTTCCGCTACACTGAGGAACAGAGGCGCAATGGAGCGATCAATGCGCCATTGCAGCCAGGTAGCCTTTTGGATACAGCTTTTTTTCAGGCTTATGATTGGCCAACATGTTTGGACAGGATTTTCTTTCCAGAAAGAACTCGGGAAAAACACTGTTCTCAAAAAGACCTAAAAAAAAGTGCATCGTGCCAGGAATTCTGCCTGTCAGTAGTGTTTTTCTTAAAACTTTAAGTCTATCAACAATTATATTAATCAAGTAGCTATCAACCAAGAGTCTATAGCCTCTGTGCGGCTGCACTTAGGCACAGCGTTGCTTTTTCTTTAATCTCTTCTCTCACTCTTCCTCACATCTTCCCTTCTCCTCTCCCTTTCTTCTTCAACACTGCCCTCTATCCACATCCTCCGTTCCTTCCAATACTTCTCACCTCCTTCCATAAAACCAACGAATCCCGCTTTCTTTCATTCCCGAACGCTCCGCTCCCCTTTTTCACTGGCATCATCTGTTCCCTTCACATTGGATTTTCAGATCACATCCAGGCACTGGCTTTACACACTAAGTCACTCTAGACCTCATCACTCAGTGGAAAGTCAAGGAGAGGGCAGAGAGAGATGGTGAAAGAGCAAAGGCTTGAGAGACAGAGAAAGAGGGAGGGACAACAGGGAAGAAGCTGAAGAGGAGCAAAAGGATCAAGAATGTAAAAATGAGGGCGGTTAAAGGTTAAAATGAAAGGTGAAGAAAAGAGGTCAGGGAGAGAAGTTGGGGAAGGGAAATGGAGAGAAGCAATGGAAGTAAAAGGCAGATAAATGAAGGAGCAGAGAGAGAATGGTGTTAGCAAAATGAAAGAAATCTTTATGCAAAGGATGGGGCTTGAGTGAAAGAGAAAGATAAAATGAAATAGCACAGAGAGAGCAAGAGATAGAGCGAGAGAGAGCGAGAGAGAGAGAGAGAGAGAGCGAGAGAGAGAGAGAGAGAGAGAGAGAGAGAGACAGAGAGAGAGAGAGAGAGAGAGAGAGAGAGAGAGAGAGAGAGAGAGAGAGAGAGAGAGAGAGAGAGAGAGAGATGGAGACAAAGAGGTGAAGAGTAGTCCAGAGATTTATGGCAGGTTGTTATGGAGCACCGACTGCATAACAGAAGGTGAGACCAGGTGAATTATTCATGAGCATACAGGGCTGTGTTTGTGTGTGTTTGTGTGTGTGTGTGTGTGTGTGTGTGTGTGTGTGTGTGTGTGTGTGTGTGTGTGTGTGTGTGTGTGTGATGTGACATGTGGGTGACACACACACACTAACACAATATCTCTTCGCACCCTTAGGTCAGCTCATCTATGAGGAAAAGGAAAGACAAGCCACCCACAACCTGTGGACAGTCTAAATTATTCCTAAATATTTATGATATTTCAGTGGTACGAGATTCCCATCTGCAGTACTTAACAATCAAAAGTTTTTACTTACTCCATTGCAGGTAAATATATTATGTACTTATGTGCATCTTTTTACTCATACTCTTAGCATAAATATACTCCCTCTGTTATGCTTGGATAGTGCTACAATGCTGGATTGGATTTATTCCACGTGCCACTAATTGTGCAATCACACCTACACTTTGGTTGCTTTGGCCCAAACCAGAATGGAAAATATGACTTTGTTGCATTAAGGAATTTGTTGAGATTCATACTTTACACTTCCAGGTTAACCAGGGAAACTTACATAGATGCACAGGCAGTTTAAAGTTTTGGTGACCTGCCATCCTGCCATGTAGCCAAGGTGGAGATTTGAGCTTTGGTGGTGAGAGTATGGGGGCGAACTGTATTCAATTTCCGGGCATTTCGGTTCAACAGTAAACTAATGTTGGAATTCATCCCAAACATTGCCTTTAAGGGTTTTTCCCATATAGTTTGGCTTAAATTCTGTTCTAACTACTGAGAAATTGCCCAGCAGTTCTCCAAGAACCACATAGTTATCTGCATATTAAGGCCTTTAAAGTGCAATTACTTGAAGCCACCCAACATCCCATTTCTCACAGCCAAACTGAACTTATAGAGTAAATGCTGAAGAATGAACACACCCCAGACCCATGGTCACTAAAAGGCTTTTGGCAAGGTTCAAGGTAAAAACAAGCTGTCCAACCCAACCTTATTACGGGAACTAGACGCTGTGCTTGAAACTTAGTGATGTGAGCCTATTCTGTGTTTTCATTTATAAAGGAACACATGCACACACGACCACTAGCCAAAACAATCAGGAATAACATCATTTTCATGACTACTGATGATCACAAAAACACCTCTGGGAGCCTCAAACACTCACCGAGTTGATGCAGGCCAGCTCCTTGTTGAGCAGCCAGGGCAGGGAGAGTTTCCCCTCTCCTCTGTAGCACGACTGAATCCTCTCTTTAATCTTCTCCTTTATCCGTCTCATCGTGAACAGACACAAAGCCGACTCCTTGGGCGGCTTGGCTCTGTTCTTCTGACCCTGGGCGAATACGGTAAACAGAACCTCCTCATGCTCTGAAATACCAAGCGAACGTGCCAAACGGGCTCCTGGCCGGGCCAAGTAAGCATCCTGAACCAAGCGGTACTCCACTCCGTCCTTGGTGCAGCCGATGGGGAACTCAACATAGGAGTAGAACTTGGGATCGTCAACGCACAGGCGGACGATTTTAGAGGTGAAGAATTGTTCGCTGCTTGCATCTGGCGAGGTGAGCTGGGTGTCGAGCTGTAAGGTCAGATAATACACAAACTGCTCGCTGTTGAAGCCGTAGATGTAGTAGATGTCAAACGCCGGGAACTTGGAGAGCGTGTCTGAGGGAATCTTCAGCTGCGAGGAGACAAACTCATCCTGGTAGACGAAGCTGAACATGTCAGCGTTCTCCTCGTTGGACATCAACTTGCGGCTCGACAGCGTCGGGAAGTACTCAGATTTCCCATCGATGGGAGTGCCAACAAAGAGCTTCCCACCTCCGCCAAAAAGATCCGGGGAGATCACGACACCTGACATGGTGGCAGCCTCGGCAACACTGGATAGATAATGCTCTTTGCGGTGGTGGGGCTCGCCGAGCTTGAACAGATCATCCAGACGCAGGAACTGGCATATTCCCTGGGAAGTACTCCCACAGGCAATTAAGCGGTTGTGGGCAGCATCAAGTAGCAGGAGTTTATTGACGTTAGAGGTCTGCACCAGCTCGTGGGGGCAGGACTGGACACCGGGCGGAGGGTAACAGCGAGGGTTGTCTGTGACTGGGCCAGTAACATGGCTCCGAAGCTTGGTCAGGTTGCTGGACAGCTTGTAGATCCAGTTGACAGCGCCCAGGTAGACCTCGCCCGTTTTGTTGTGAACCACCAAATGTGTGAGGCCTCCTTCTGGTGGGAAGAAGGAGAGGAGGGAGGAGGTGGAGGAGGAGGAAGGAGTGGATGTGGAGCTCATGGGCAGGGAGAGGAGAAGGAAGAGGATGGGAAGGATGAGAAGAGGTTGGTTGAGGTGGGAGGACATGGCGGTGAGGTGAGGGGAGGGGAAGGTATGAGTGAGTGGGTGTTGGTGTGTATTTTGGAGTGTGTAATCCTCTACAGGTTCAGTCAGTGCCTTTTAGGACTGCAGGGTATGAAAGAAGAGTTTCCAAGCAATTGACTTCCTCGTTCTCTTTTTCCTCCTTTCTCCGGTGTTGTTTTTATAACCTCATCGCCTGATCCTCAGCCTCGTCCGCCACCAGCCCTGAGAAAGAACAAACAAAATCTTAGCAAACAAAGATGTCAATGCGTTTGCAGACTTGTGTTTTTGCACTTACAGAGATCTGACAAAAAAGGATTCATTTGTTGGTATTGAAATGACAAGACACTAAATATTCGCCCACAGACTCAAAAAAACAAAACAAACGAGGGCACTATCGGCTTTGTTTTATTGACTTCTCGTCTCTTGGCTCGCACAGCTCTGTGGAGTGCATCTTTTAAAAGAAGACTGGGCCAAACATTGCTCCTCGCCGTATTGATTGTCTGGAGGTATTGAAGGATCCAGCAGACAAAGTGTGCACATGCACACAGAAATACATACACACAAAAATACACACAAAAATGTCACCTGTGACACAAGAGTGTATGCCAGTAAGAAAACATGTAATTTTAAACAGCATGTGCATACAACACAAATGCAGAAGGAGACCTACACACACATATAGAGTCATACACAGGCCGGGACACTGATGTGCAGCATGGTGATAGCAGGTAAACATCCATAAATTACAAGAAGGGCTGCAGGAAGAATCCTATGGTATATTAACAACAAAGCAACAGAGCAGAGAAATGCAAGCGCCCTGCTTCTTAAAAAAAGAAAAGGAGAGAAAGGGAGAGGACTGGTCCAACACGATAAAACGGGAGAGACAGTGAGAGGGAGAGAAATGTGAAAGCTATTTGGCTTCATACCAGTTCAATATAAAAGGCAGTGGAGATGGTGGAAAAGATAGCTGTAAGCGAAAAACTACGGGGGAGAAAAGTGAGAAAAAAGAAAAGGAGATCTATATTTTCCATCCAATAATTCCGCTTTTCCAGGTATCTAGAGGCTGGGGCCTATCCCTGAATGCACCGACGAAATGCACAGGTAAAGTCTTGGTAGTTTAGGTGCAAAAGCAACATGGCTGCTCCACATGCTCAAACATCACACCATTGTTGCAATTATTATCATCATCGTGTGATTTTGTCAGTTTTGACAAAACTGATCCACCTCAGGGGCGGCCTCACCCAGTAAGAGCGTGCGCCCCATGTAGGCTCAGTCCTTGGCAGTGGCCCGGGTTCGAAACCGACCTGCGGCCCTTTGCTGTGCGTCATCCCCTCTCTTTCTCTCCCCCATTCCTGTCTATCCACTCAGTCACTATCTAATAAAGGGAAGAACAAAAAAACAACTGATCCACCTCTACTGGTTGGTAAGCCCAGGAGCAACCAGTTTACGGAAGGTTGTTCTCTGTGTAACTTCATCACTTTGGTGTGGCTCAACTAAGGATGCATTGTTAGAGCTGGATACCATGACAGTCAGCCTTGCTGCCAGTTTGTCTCATGGGTCAACTGGGGCGCTGCTACAAAACCACATTGTTCCCATACCTCACAAGTGCAAACAACATATCTGTAAAACTCTTAACAAAGAAAAGGGGGAAGCAAACCAGTAAGAGAAGAACATTTTGTAACGTTTATTGCAATTGAGAAGGCTGCATCTTGGAACAAGGATAAGTTCTCGCAATACATCCATGGGGTCAACCGTGATAAGAAGACATTACATTTACTGTACTGATTTACCTTCCAGGATATGCAAAATCTGTCAAACAATCAACTGTCACTGTGGCACCGAAACATAATAATAGTGGTTCAAAAGGCTAATGTCATCGGGAAATGTTTTAAACCAACCGCATACCCACACACTGTCCAACCTTCTTTTTGTTGGCGAGTTCATTGGTTTATGCTCGACAAAATAAAGAGCACAAGGCACAAGGCTTGTTTCATAATGGAGTTTGGTCAGCAAACTATTCTCGGCTCTTAATTCTGCTGCTGTTTCTCATTCCTCCCTTTCATTACATTCCTCTCTCTCTCTCTCTCTCTCTCTCTCTCTCTCTCTCTCTCTCTCTCTCTCTCTCTCTCACACTTCACTTCTGGTCAATAGCGTCTTTCATCTCCAGCCCAGCCATGCTTACAGTGGCCCAGATGATGATGCTGTTGCATGTCCCATCCGGACAATACAGCTACTGTTAGCATCTCAGACACACACACACAAATGCACAAACATACATCACACACATACGGAATGTGTCGTGGTCCACAGGATTTTTACACACACACACACACACACACACACACACACACACACACACACACACACCACACACACACACACACACACACACACACACACTCACACATTTGTTTCACTATCTTTGTGGGGACCCATCATTGACATAATGCATTCCCTAGCCCCTTACCCTAACCTTAACCATCACAACTAAATGCCTAACCTTAACCCTTACCCTCACCCTAACCATAACCTAATTCTAACCCTAATCCTACAACCCTCAAACAGCCCTTTAACCTTGGGGGGTCCAGCATTTTGGGCCCCACAAGGCTGTGCAGACCCCACAAATATACTGTATTCCCCGGTTTTTGGACCCCAAAAATATAGTAAAACAAGCGCACACACACACACACACACACACACACACACACACACACACACACACACACACACACACACACACACACACACACACACGGATCCTAGTGACCTCACCACATCTCAACACAGACATAATTAAGATCAAACACACCTGCCCACACACACTCATGCACCACCCATGCAAGTGCACAACAGATCAACGCGAGAATGTACACACTTGAATAGACAAGAGAAGAGGGAATTTAACTCACTATACTAACATGTTAAGATGGCTGTTTTTGCAGCATTTTCATCTCACCTTCTCGGATGCATTTTACAAATTCTATAAATAAGTCAAACCCAAGCAGCACACATGGACTCAGTGGCTATACAGCTTAAGGAGCAAGTGAAGCTGAGAGCTGATGATGTCAGAAGAGGAGGTGTTTGACTAAACTGGGACAAAGAGATGAGAGGAACTGAAAAAACAAGTTTCTGATTTGGTTTTGCTTTAATGTCTGAATTACATAAAACAGGGAAAAAATGGTTAGGTTTATGGATGAAGACATTGTTTAAGAAAAGAAAACTCAAAAAACTGAGTCTGGACACAAGAAAAGAAAAGGTAGAGAAATGGTATAGAATATTCTAATTGGGTACAAACTTTCTTGCTGCTTCGCTGCAGACAATCCTAATCCAAACAGACAAAATACATGCTATAATTGTGTGGTTATTACATTTTGTGTGTGTGTGTGTGTGTGTGTGTGTGTGTGTGTGTGTGTGTGTGTGTGTGTGTGTGTTTTACCACGAAAACCTTGAATTACCGGGCCTTACCGGCCACTTTTGTGTGTGTGTGTGTGTGTGTGTGTGTGTGTGTGTGTGTGTGTGTGTCAGGGCCATCCTTAAGCCCACCTGCCACATCAGATGAAGCTGTAGAGACGCTCAGGTCTGTCCCACGCTGATTTATTGCTGTTGGCACATCGATTGCACACACAGCCGCAGACCTTGGCCAAACACTTAGGCAAATTTATACACAACACTTTTTTAGCATGGAGCTCACATCCAAGCCCGGGTCTGTGTCTATGTGCCTGTGTGTGTCCGCATCCTGCATCCATTCAATCTTTCTGTATTTACTACTAAAACACACACACACACACAGACACACGTCCCAAGACATCATTATCAATACATAAACTGTATGTACACAAAGCATATGCAGCTGTAGCCTAACTGTACAGACCACAGGGTAAACATTTACATGTATTCCCTTTCCATTTTAAACACATTTATTCTGGAAAAAGTGAAGCGGAGAGAGACTGTTGGGGACATGACCTGGAACCTTCACCTGCATTTACAGGTTTACATTTATTTGGTTTTCTACCAATAATCAGCAGCAGGGTTAGGTGTCATTTGGTTTTTTTCCCAATACCGGTGCTAAAACGATACTTTTAAAACGGTGCCGGTGCCTAAACAGTGCCTGAACCAATACTTAGGGTATCAGGGGAATAGGGTATTTTACAATAACTTTGAATGCACCACGAGGCTTACTAGTTTCAAGTGAACGCACCGTCTGTGTTGTTTTTCCGACAACGCCAGCTGCAGACTGCTTAACGTCCCGCTGTTGGAATCCTCTAGAGTGAAATACAGTCACACTTTACACCCTTTACTGTCAGCATTTTAACTGTGTTTAATCCAGCTGCTAGCTAACGGTAGGCTAACGTTACCTGCTGTCAAGTGTTAACTAGCATCACGTGCAGCGATGCTCCTGTTGCCCTTACGTCTGTTTCAGAGCATCAGAGAGCAGCGCAAAAGGCACCGAAATGAGGCACCGAAATCTGCGTTGCAATTCGGTCCGCTAGATACCGGTCGTTTAGGCACCGGTGCCGTATTAGCACCGGGTTTCGGTACCCAACCCTAATCAGCAGCCACGGTTAAAACCACTGATTACTCGATAACCGTGGGCTTTGTAACACAACTCTGGATTCACACCTTGTGCTAAAAGTTCAAGCTATTTTATACCTTGTGCTGAAAGTTTAAGTTATTTGAACTTTAACCATGTTTGCCGCATGCACAGTCAGTTTTACAACTCCATGTCTAAACAAGAAGCGCATACATAAAGAATTCATCGGATTTAAAAATAAATGTGTATTGGCTTTTCTTCAGCCTTGAGCTGGGTTCTTGTGGGGGCTGAGTCTGCATCCAACTCAACAGTGAGTGCCTCTCAGACTGCTGATCATATGATGCGAGCCCCATAGGCTCTACACATGATTAGCGGCATGAGCTGTGTTGACTGCACAGAGACACAGTGCAAAGGCAAAGTATAGCACTGATCTAGTGATGAAACAACATGAATGCAATAGTTTTCATCGCTGAAACCTCTTCAACTTGTCGCTACTACTTAAAGATCCCCTCCACTCAAAAGAGGTGTTTTCTTATTTTTAAGTCCTCTGAAATGCCTGAACTTGACTATACTGGATCTGTGAAAAGTTTGTCACTAGAGAGGGGTTTCCTCCACATTCTTCTACTGAAGGGGGAGGCGTCTATGCACTTGCCTAAAAGCTGAAATTCAAACATACCCCGGGGAAGCTTCATTTGGTACGTCACCGTTTTCGAAAGCCAATCTCTTTCTAATATGAAAAAAACAGCCAGAGAATCCTAAAACCCATTGACATATATATAATGGACCAACAGATCCCGTTGCTCTGGACGGAGACCAGTTAAGGATATTAGAAGCACTTTTCGGGTGAGCGCTGAGCGTTATTGCGCAGCCTCCAAATGAGAGAGACGACGTAAATGTGACGTGAGCAACCTGTCTGAAAGTTGGAAGTCTTCTGGTAGCTGTGCCAAGAGAAATCTCAATCATTCCGAATCTAGCAGAGACGGAGAGCGTAGGTATATGTAAGGAGATAACATAGGCACAGGCTAATTATTGCTAATTAAAATGCTAGTTAACATTAGTAATTCCACTTAAACAGCTAATGTGAGACGAAACTGCCTGCACGCTTCTCCTGTACTGTACGGTAATTTCTCTACCATGCGACAGTAAGTCGCGTGGTTATGACACAATCGTTAGCTTATTTTTACAAACACATCTGCTACGGAGCCATAACGTGAGGTACAAGGTAATGGAGCCTTTTATACATTGTCGTGTTTCTTTAGAAATAAACAATGGACAAATAGAGTCTTTAAACGCCTCAGATGTAAAGTTATTCGCTGTCAAAGTGGCGCCAAAATGAATGGCAGTCAATGGAATGCTAATGGGAGGTGATGGCTTGGTAGCATCAAAATGGTGCCATAGGAGCTACGCGGTCCGAGGAGAAGCTTACCTCCTTGCTAAAACCTCCAGCGCAGAGCGGACTTTTCAGTACAGAGAGCGAAAACACATCCATTGCCGGAGGGGCCCGGCTCCCAGCCGTGGCGCTCCAGTCCGGCTTTGAGGCACTTCCGCCTGCTGTCTGAACCCGGCTCAAACATGTATGGCGTAATCTCTCCGATGTTTCTAGCCATCTTGATGCACACTCTTTCACTGGTCAACCTAGCGAAAGCAGCAGCAGTTGGCAGGCAAGGCCAGTTCCAGGATTTCTAACCCTAACCCAGAATTGTTTTCTACTAGTTTTGTGGGAAAACAATGTTAAACAAAATATTAATTATAGCAGAGTATTTTTGCATACTTTAAAACATGTCCAGAGAGGGACTTTAAAGGTTTTTCTGTGGAGTTTTTTTTTTTTTTACTTCTAGTAGTGCTATGGAGATGTTTTTTCTATGAGTGAGTCCCCATTTTGTTTATCTTGTGCACGTGCACGAGGACTCACATGCACACTGACGTGATACACAGTCCTGCAAATGGTTTCACATTTTTCTACTGATTTACATGTGGCAATAACACTCCAAGATGTGCTGCAATGGGCCAACAAAAGCAGAGCAGAAGAACACTGCAGGCAAATAAACCTGGATGTCAACAATGCTGGATTTAAAATATTTTTGCAAATGCTTAGATGCAGCATAACAGACATCTCAAAGTAAGCATGCACAATTTGAGCTGATCAATTCACTTTTTTTAACGTCATGCTTCTTGCAACAGATGGTAGCAAAGTTAAAGTTTCAGTGCAGGTCAGATGAGGACAGGGGAAAAGGAGAATTGAGAAGGGGGGAAGGAGGCGGACACTTGGAACGTGAGGAGATTTCTATTTGGAATCCATTTTTCAAAAGACGTAATATTGACAAGTGCTAATGCTGCAGACTGTAGTCGACTCACACCCTCTTCTTATTGCTTTTACCAGATAGATAAGACAAGGAGGAAGGGAGAGGATGAGGAACTTGGTTAAATTGAAAGGAAACGAACAGAAATACAAACTGTAAGTTTAAAAAAAATACCCTGAATCCAGCTTTGTATTTACACATGCATCTGCCAGTAAAGTGAAAAAGGTTACTTGGTACCGATTTTACTATACTAACGGAGAGTATCGGCTCTAACCTGCTTTGTTTTAAGATACTGTCACATGTTCGCAAAGAAAAGAAACTTAATAGACGGCTTTCATGTGGTGTAACGCTCTTTAGATGACATCAACTCTGAGCAATTTGACAAGATGAAGCCATACATGACTGAGATGCAACTACAACGCTTCTACATGAGACCAAATTCCTTGTTAAGATGGATGATTTTTGTTCAAATGAAACACAGTTTAGACTCGACCTCAGAACACTGTTCACCCTTCACCTTCTACACTAGCTGTGTTTATATTTACCATATTGTTTTACTCAGTATTCCTACACATTAAGATGAATGCTATGGCAGACAAAGCAGACCCCTTGTTTTAATCCCTTCTATTTTTGAGGGGAGTTCTTCAACTGGCACTGGATGATGTGTTTTAATTGCATTTTGTCATGTTTTATCTTTTATGTAAAATAATTGGAGGACACTGATGACAATATGTCATATTGTCTAAATGAATTGCCATTGCTATGCCTCTACTGTGTGTGTAAATCGAATGAAATAAATTGAGTGTTTTGTATGAGGTTTAAGGAATAAAGAGAATGTGAGTTGGACAGTGTGTGTGTGTGTGTGTGTGTGTGTGTGTGTGTGTGTGTGTGTGTGTGTGTGTGTGTATACGTAGGCTGCTGCACCATGCAGTTTATTTACAGTTGCACTCCATGACTGACACACAGACAGCTGAATACACACACACACACACACACACACACACACACAACAAAAGGGAGGAAGCAGGAAAGGCTAAAATGACTCCACTTTATCAATAAAAATATTCAAGGAAGCAGGGAAACAGATGCTTACATACTGTAGGAACATGCAAATAAATGTATACACCTGTAAAACACACAGCCATACACACACACACACACACACACACACACACACACACACACACACACACACACACACACACAAACCCACCCAGATACACATCCACATGCATGGAAACGCAAACAGCCAAACAAATACAAACTCATGCATGTGCACGGACAGATACATTTACACACACTTTTACTTTCCAAGCTGACAGGTGCAGCTCAGCAATCACTCATTCAGACAGTGCAGTACAAATCTACACTGAACAGAGCTGAGTGGTTGAGCCTTAATCATTCTTAATCTGTCCCCTCCACAATACACACACCCTGTCTCCAAGCTCTCCAGAGTGGAAGGGATTTAAAGATTTTTCAGATAAAGTCACACCCTGACAACTGCTTGTTTTTGAGCTCTGTAATGGACAAATCACATGAGGTTTCTTTTTGTTGTTGTTGGTGTATTTGGATGATCTCAATCTGCCTCTTCGCTGTGTGGATTGGTACTCTCACCGGGCCAGCCACACTCCCATTAAGGGAAGCACTTGCTATTAGTTATATGTATGTAGGTGGAGAGGACGATAATAGTTGCAGCAATGTAGTGAGAGTTTTCCCAATTAAGTAAAGAAGTGAGTCATGCATTTCACTCAAACCACCTATTTTACGGCTGTAAGCGGTCAGAGCAAAGAAGACTTTGCTCTTTGGTTTTAACAAATTCTTTAATGTTCTGAAATGGAATCTCTCCTGAAAATAGTGTACATTTAGCCAGAAAACTGTTGCCATTTCAGTAGATAACCTTTCAAAAATGCTAAAAACACAGTATATTCCCATTCAAGTTAAATATCATTAGTCCTGTTTTTGTATCTCTGTCTCTTGATCATGTCATACAACAGAGGAGTGCAAAAGCACTCCAATCTACTCCACCACACCAAAATATAATTAACATTTTATCAGGGTTGCTGAAAAGTTGATTGGTTTTGTTTGGATTCTTTAGCTGCAGAAATGTCAATAGCAACTTCTGTCCATAGATGTTATGAGTGTGCCACGACCTCTTTGTTCCTACAAATATGCCGCTCTATTAACTGGTACCTGATGTGTGTGTGAGAGTGTTTTGCCACATCTTTTCTAGTATTTTCTCCCATGAGTAAAAGGGTGGAGGGCAGAGGCAGAGCAGCTATCCAAACTACTCTCCCACAAGTAGAAACAAACAAAAACAGCAGCATGAATGCTCAAACTAGTAGTTTTTTCATGGCTCCGACAAGTTGGCCAGTGCTGGATTTCGGAGGATAGCCTGAACCTATTTACACACTACTCTCCAGGTATAGCTTGTCTCTGGCTGGTATAGATACGTTGCTAGTGTTCAACTTGTGTATGAGAGGAAGCACATGTCTCCTTACTGTATGTACACACCGCCGCCGACTTGAGCTGCAAAAGAAGCTCTGGCCGCCCTGTCAAGGATGCTTGGCAAAAAGTACGGGGAAGCTTTTGACGCTTTGGCCGCTCTGACGTGGCAGCACATTCACATCAAGCAAGGAAGACTAGCATACGTACTTAAATAATAAAAACATCACGCACTTCACCAACTCACCGGAGACACCAATCATCCCAGTGTATTTTATCCCATGCCTCGTTTTTTTTAACTGGTCCCTATATGCAAACAAAGTCATATCATAAATTATAGGGAACCTAGCAACAGTGATGATGAGCTTTTCCTCCATTCTCTCAGAACTAATGTTTTGGTAGTAACAAAAGTTTACATCGTATGTTCTCTGGAATTAGCCAGCGCGAAGGACGTCTATATTCCGATTAATTGCTTGTTGTTTCCCGCTGAACCGTGTCATAGCTCATTACCATAAAGTTGACGAAAATTCTACTTTCTGCTTGACGCTCTGGTCGCTCAACGCGCCCAAAACGTGACGCCGACGGGTTTGCCGCTTCTTGCAGCTGAGAGAAGCCGGCTTCCACTGAAAATTAATGACTTCCTGTTACATTGAAGCTCAAGTTGGCGGAGGCGTGTACGTACAGTTACTGCCACCCAGGACAACAGTGAAGTTAGCAGTGAGAAGAACGGCAGTGTAAAAGGAATACTCGAAACCGGGTGGGATGGAGAGGGGAAACAATCCTCCCACCCCTCCTTTAGAAAGAGAAACATGTTTATTTGATGGAGAGACACCTACTTTTCAACAACATCTCCCATAAAATGTAAAAGAGTCCCCTCTTTTGTCAACCTTTACCTTTATATCAATAAGTCATACCCAACAACAACGTATTGTAGGTTACTTCTCAAAACTACCTATATGGCTGTTCTAAAAAATGAATTATATGAGACTTTTTTGATCTATCCCCTATGGTTAAAGGAACAGGTCAGCATTTTGAGAAATATGCACAATCACTCTTTTTCCGAGTTAGATGATAAGATTGAGACCGCACTCGTGTCTGTTTAGTAAACATGAAGCGAGAGCCGGGAGACAATTAGCTTAGCGTAGCATTAAGACTGGAGGGGGGGGGGCTGTACTTAGTAAGTCCATCCATCCACCAAAATCCTCTCCCTATAAGCACTTAATTATCCATTAAAGGTGTCTGAACAGACGACATATGCTGTCCGTTTTCCCGGGAGGACAGTCTCCTTTATACAAATACACCAAGATTTCCTGTCAACACATGGACATGCACACGTACACTAATTGTCCAACAGCGGTGAAAGCGTTATAACAGATGCTGTGAGCAGTAGGAATGTCAGAGTGTGTGTGTGTGTGTGTGTGTGTGTGTGTGTGTGTGTGTGTGTGTGTGTGTGTGTGTGTGTGTGTGTGCGTGTGTGGTGGGGGGGAGGGGAGAGAGAGAGAGAGAAAGACAGATTTGTATGTGCTGACAAACCTTAAAAAAGAGAAATGACTCTGCAGTTGGATCATTCCCATGATGTGTGTTGAACTCACTGCAATAAAGTGTGTGTGTGTGTGTGTGTGTGTGTGTGTAGTCTCCAAAGAGGGGACCCTGCAGCGAAAGCCATTTAGAGGGGCTTTAAGTGCTTGAAAAGGCCTAGAAACAGTTCTTTATCAGAGAATTTGGCGTAGATAATCGAAGCTGGCTCCCAACCGCAGAACAGCAATTTTGCAGTTCAAGAAAATGAGAGGGGGAGAGCAATGAAGGATGGAGAGATGGAGAGAAAGAGAAAACAAAAACACAAACTGCTGAGCACATTCATTCCAGGTCTGGAAGAGGAAAACCGCTGCATTGGGATTAGTATATATACAAAAAAAGGTGAGTTCCTACTGTTGCTGATGGGTCTGTGTGGAGGCAGATGGGAAACTAAGTGCATGCTGTAGTTTCATATCTGGAGGCGTGAGGAATATCACCATCTATCTTGGTTGAGACTTAATACTTGTGCTGCAATAGAAACCTGTTTTATTGTCACAGTGGTGCTGAAACACTGGCTATAAACTGGGGCTGATAGTACAAATGTGCAGTCTCAATTAAGAGGGCGGGGACGTAAACACGCTGATTTGGCAACGCCTGTTCTGCATGAGACTGAGCGGAGCTGGCTTAATGACCAGGCTCTCTTTAAATTAAAATCTACTGAATTAGTAAAGTTGCTTGGAGACAAGACATTTTTACATGAAAAATGGTAATCGTAAAGAAAATTGAGGTGTTAAATATATGAGCCGGTACACACAAGCTCACACAGGTGCACCCACAGGTGCACCACAGTTGTATACTTTATCCATTTATTTACTGTACATCTGCATATTGTGTACCTTTCCCTCCATGATGTTATGTTGTCATGTTAATTTTAACATGAACTTATTTTCATCACTTATTAATTACTAGCTAATAGGGGTACTTCAGTGATTTTGTATTTCACTTACATAAAGTTGGGGGACTTGAGAGTAGGGATAGACCGATTATAGGCCCTGGTGGATTATAGACCCGTTTTTTGGCAGTTTGCAGATTATCTGTTTCTGCGTTCTATTTGCCTGATAACCGATAAAGTTAATTCATTAAAAAGTGCGCTACTTTGGCTCGGCTACAGCTCTGTGTCCGTCCTTCTGCTTTGTTTTCACTCACCACTGAGTCTGACTTAATGTCCTGCCTACAACACTATCCGACTACTTTTTACTGTGTATTATGTTGAAAGTTTTGAATTCATTAAAATAATTGCTTAAAGCTTTAGTTTGTAACTTTTTTATATTAATGCACGTTCAAGCCAATTGCCAAATGAGTGGATACAAACCTAATTAAGACTCCACACAACTCTCTGTATTTCTCAGTATGGCTATGTTCAGAAACTGGTGTCGTCTGGCGACTTTCGCGCGCAGAAAATCGAGTGAAGATAATTACCTCTTCTGAGGAGGAGGGGTGGGGGCGGTGTGCAATCACGGAAGGCTTGCGTCATGTGGATGCGCCGACTGTTTTGTTGTCGGCTACTGTGATGCCCTTTGGTGTCATTTGAGTGTTTTCGCTGTCTACATTGACTTGTGCCTCCTGTCTGCAGGTTACTAATTAGAGTAACTCAGCTCACTTGGGTCTGGTGTGCTGAGGCCTCTTAAGCTGCAGTATCCTCTGTCTCTCCCCCTCCCTGCTGTCTCCACAGGCACACTAAGGTTTGGCTTTGTTAGGTTATGTTATCCTAGGTTTGCCTTTTTCTGAGTTTACACTTTAAAACACCAACACCAACACACACTCACTCACGCACGCACCCTACACCACTGCTTCCACTGACTTCTACAATTCTGTATATTGTTAATTTGGTCTAATTTGGTTCCATTTGGTTTAATAAAGTATTGTCTAAACATTCAACATGGTGTTGTCTCCCTCTTTGTTATGACCACCTGAGCCAGGTCATGATATTACTTACAATTTGTCATGGAGGAGACAGAAACTACGCACTATAGCTTTAAAGCATTTAAACAAAGTTTTGTGTTGGAGTTTGTAACATTTCAAAATTTTAATTTTGACTTAAAGATTTTCACTGTTCCAAATACCTGTTATCGGGTTTATTAAATACTAATAATTGGTATCGGCCTTGATAAACCAGTATTGGTCGATCCCTACTTGCTAGCAGCGCTGTGAGGCTGTACTGAGGCAACTTTAGCGTTTAACCTTAAAACACTTGAACTAAATGCTAAAGTTGTTAGAAATTATCCTGACGGGGGCATTAATGTCTACACCAAATTGTAAGGCATTCATCCAAAAGGGCAACCATGAATGGGCAAAAAGTTTGTGCCAATCCTTCAGGTAAATGTTGAGATAATTCAATGGATAATTTACTCCAATGTCAGTTGTTTCATGCTCTGGCCACAATGGTTACACAACTGTAGAACATTTCATGGCAAAAGTGGACCACAGAGGGGGAGCAACCACCAAGACTGAGATATCCTGACTTCAAGTCCTTAATAAGCTCCAAAAACACTGGATTTGCCCTGCCCAGAAAAATGCCTACATTGTTTAAACACACAAGCTTTCTGTTGAAAATGTAAAGTCTCCAAGTCAAAACCCAGATAACCCCCCCGCCCCCCATGATATAGGGTTATTTTTTCCAGAAGGAAGTGTGTGGGGCGACATGTTTTTAAGAGATTGTTTCCTGGAGACTTTCATTTCCTCCTGTAGGTGTCGGGTGATTGACGGGAAGCAGAGTGTAACATGATGCAGCGCAGATATAAAAACACTCAACACAGCTACAGTGAAAAAAACAAACCTACAGACTTTAAAACAAACCAAATGATGTTGTTGTGTTTATTGTTATGGATTATCCTCCTCTACAGAAACACTTGTATTGTCTCAGTCGTTGTGCTTAGTCAGATCCTTTAGAACAGGGATCTTCAAAAGGGGGCCTCTAAATTATTGTTGATTTTTTAACGTTTTTCCAAAAATTGAAAAGTCTTAACTTGAATACAACATATTATTAGCAAATATAGATCCCCACTGATGACAGGCTTGCTGGCCTATAGGTAAGGTAGTCACTAAGATATTGCACAGATGGAGTTAATCCTAAGGATTCATTGTGCCACGTATGTCCGCCCTACACAATATTGTATGCCCAGTTTAATATGCAACTTCATTTTATACAATATATGTAGAAGGGGGTCCCTGCTCCGTCTCTCTTTCAGTTAAGGGGTCCTTGGCTTAAAAAACGTTGAAGACCCCTGGTTTAAAAGTTCCAAGCTGTCCGTTCTGTACAAGCTTGTTTACCGTCGAATCAAACTCACACTGTGGATGATTGCAAGCCTAAATTCTGCCTTACTGACATCAAAACACAGCTGTAATGTATATACAATATGTCCTAATAGGAGAAGTCATATTTGCTGACAAATACTATAGATTAATAAACTGTCCTTATTGATGCTTACAACTACTGTAAACTAGTAAACTAGTAAAATGTAACTCAAATTCTCAGATTTTAGTTGGTAAAGTACTACACTATCTATATTAGTAATTTAGGATTAATCTGAGCTCTATTTTGAGCTATATGCAAACACTTTTAACTGATTTTTTGTCCGTTAGTGTCTTGTTTTGACTTTGAACTTACCTGTGGGTGCTGTAATGTATGTAATGGTCAATTGAGCTATACAGGTCCACTCTGCTGTCAATGCTGCTCTGAACACAGTCAGCATGTTTCAATAGTTTGAAGGACCCCTTAAGAGGTTAAAATAACTCCTGCTGCAGATAATCACGATGAAAGCCTTTTGGCAGTGAAGTAGAACTACAAGGGTGAAAAATTAACAGCAGCCATGGGCCAAATGCTGGAAAATTCTCGTAATTGTCAACTCCATCAGCCACTCTGGCAGGTCACCAGCCACCATTTGAAGGTCTTTTATATAAAATCAAGCTGCTTGGTGAAATGGTAAAACATCTGCCCGCCAGATAGACCTGCTGCTCGTTTCCTGCAGACTGAAGTAGACATTGCGGACCCCCATTGAGACAAAATCGAGACAGCTCTATGTTTTGAAACAACAGTTCCTATAATGCTTTGGGAGATGTAAACAGGAATTATAATGTTGCCATGGATTCGAGTGTGGGAAAACCCTGACGAACTTCCGGCAAATTTGAGATTTGCTCTGCAAGTCCATCTGGCCAAGAGCCCATTCAAGCCCATTTCCAATTTTTCCAAATCGAGGCACCAATCACAACCGTTGAGGCGGGCTTTACACGATAACGATAGCGCAGCGACGGCAAACAGCTTTTTGTTTACATTCAACATGACGGGCACCGAAGCGCAGCAACCCATTGATGCTGTTGTCACTGCTACGTCACCCGGATCGTTGGTCTGACTGACTGGTTGAAGGACTATCCAATTGCGCCCAAAGGCATTTGAGCGGCGTCAGTTGGTGACGCCCCTTTGGAAATAGGCTGTGAATTAACCTTCCCCAGAGCCACTCTCAGTCACAACTGAGAAGGGGCTACAATTGTAGCCCCATTTTTTAGCCTGAATATTTGTTCACATTTAAGCATGTTGGCTCCATTAAAAAGTATGCCAAATGAACAATGAGCACTCCCTGTCTGCATTGTACCCATGGATGTACCACAACTATCAGCAAATAGCTCTGATACTGAAGAAAACTTTATTCTCAGGCAGGTTCTGGAGTTCTTAGGAGCATCTTTTTTTCTATAATTTATAGCCGGATTAATTGGACGTTTATCCACAAAGGATTCTCATCATTCTCTCATCATTGCGAAAGTAGTTCTGAGACACTAAATCCCCTCCAACTCCTGCTCTGTAGCTGACCATGACCTCTGAGCAAAAAAAAGTACCTGCAAACGATCACAAAATTGACGTTATTTTAATATTTGTAAGAGCTTTTGTCACGATGACCCTGTATTAATGCAGCACAGATGCGCACTAAGGAGACACATTTATACACCCACACATGTAGGAAGGAAATAGTAGGGACAACGTGTCAATTACTTGCTGATAAGCCGGAATATGATTTTATTTGATGTTACATCGAGAACCACAAGCAGCACCTCTTGATCACGTAAGAACACTCTCACACTCACAATATGGAAAAAAACAGAGAGGTTATTTGCTGTTAGGTTTAGGTATTTATGTACTCTCACTCTCGTTTATGTTGCTATTTAAGCTTCTAATCCCCTCTTCAAAGCCTTTTTGTGTTAACTGCTAGATTTCTTTGGCAAATGCCAGTTTGACTGTGTTCTGCTTTTTATCTTTAATATGATCGGAGGTTGTATGTTTCGAATATAAAAATACCAACAAAATGGCACCTATGCGGACATAGGAACACACACACACACACACACACACACACACACACACACACACACACACACAATAATGAAACTGCTCTACATTGCAGATGCCAAGCTTACAGAGGAGGAATATCACACTTGATTAAACACTGCCACTTGAATCAGCCCCTCACACACCTACACAGACCTACACACACATGCAATTATAAAGACATATGCATACCTTAGGGCAAGAGGAGGCATCCAACCACACACTCTCAGCCAAAGCTGTCTTCATGTGCATCTGAGAGCGAGGCAGGGTGTCTATGTTGTGCTGGAGATGTAAGTTGTGTGTGTGTGGATGCTAGGATGTCTGCAAATGTGTGTGTGTGTGTGTGTGTGTGTGTGTGTGCGTGTGTGTGTCATCTATCCGTATGTCATCTCTCCTCTGATGTGACCTTTACACACAGATATTTTCTTCTCGCCCTGCCAGCAACACTGCTAACACAATTACACTGGGCTAATGAACAGAGGACCCTGATACAGTGGTACACACACACACACACACACACACACACACACACACACACACACACACACACACACACACACACACACATACACACACACACACGTTTTCTCCATGCATATCAATCTCCCTGTAAAGGCTACATTTGCATCTTTAATATAAATGAATGTGCTTATTAAAGTGCACACAGCAGCTCAGATCAGATGGAGGAAGAGCTCGTCTAAATTCGGAGCGTTTAACCCCTAGCACTTCTCCTTCTCATTATTAAATCCAACCTTCTCTCCTCTTCGACCTGACCCCAAGACACAAAACAGCTTTGCTCAAACAGTGCTTTTAAAAAAAAATTGAATTCAAGGTGATGTCTTCAAATTGCATGTTGTGTCTGAAACGGTCCGGCACCGAAACATATTCAATTTGCCTTCATATACAAATGGAGAAAAGCAGCACATGTTTTCTGTTTTTACTTAAACAGTTAATTGATATTAAAAATTGTTGTAATCAATGAATCCAACCAAACACTGATTATTTAGTAATGAGCGCTCTACAGTAAAAGGCTTTTTAAGTAAGTCTCTGGTGTGAAAACGGCAGTACAAATATACGAAATATCAGCAGCAACTTTTATTTACAGTAACAATACTGACATTTAGAAGCGTGTATCTACAATATAGTTCAACATCTGAATAACATTTACAGCAGTTAGTTTACAATGATAATGCTGCAAATAAGCAAATCTCACACAGTGGCTTACTCGGTGAGACAGAGAAGCTCTTAACATGAAATGATCCCAGTGTGACATTTTGATTAGATTTCACACCAGTGTGAATAAATTTGTTTCATTAGTAGTACCGCTAATATTTACAAAATGCTCTCAGAGGGCTTTTCCGCGGTAATAGAAGAGGAAAGCTCTTCACAGGTTGGTTGCCAGGCTTTTTTTTGCGGGGAGAGGAACATGAGGATTCATGGGAGGCAACGTATGACAGCCATGGAAATGGAAACATAGAATGGAAAACATACACTACACAACATTTCTTTACAACAATAAACTGAATTCTGAATACAATTCAGTCGATGTAGAGTCATGGATACTGCTTTTGTTGCCTAATGAAGTTCTGATTTCAATGTAGCATGAGACTAAAATATGATTGTTTGATTTGAGGTACTTGCAGGTTGCGCTTACAGTAGATTTACATCTTCCAACCTTTTCACCCTCCCCAGCGCAGCTCATTGAAGGGCTACAACCCCAAAGAAATCCCTTTGCCTCCCTTGAATGAATGTTAAAACATATGTTCCTCTAGTCTTGTATGATCAGTGTCCATAGAGAACATTTCTAACCTACCCTTACTTCCTGTCATAATATATTCTATGCAGTGGCTGTCAAAGTGGTCCCTATAAGCCCCATAGGTGTACCTGCGACAGAACTGAGGAAAACTAGACTAGACTATAATTGAATTCTCCTGAAATGTTTCCAATTTGACAATGTGGTATGATGTCTTTTCTGTTCATGTGTCACTCTCAGCACCACCATCTTAACATTTACATTTTGGACAGATATATAATCCACTGCAGTCCCATTTGACATTATATCAACAACAGACCTCTTTTCCTTATGAGGTCCCTGGGACAAAATCTTCTCAAATGGGGGTCTGGAGCCTAATTTGTCTTTACTCTGGGGGCCGTGACATACGAACACTGAAGAAACTCTGCTCTAATTCCATTTCTAATCAAATCTGGATCTACATTTTTGACATGACGTTACAGTCGCAGAGGCGTTGCATTGGCCTGATTGCGATTGGACGGGATCATGGGTTCCTGAGCTGAGTCTGGTTCTGATTATCACGTCTAAGAACTGACAGTATTCCAGCACTCTGCTGCAGGGCCAGGGCCTCACGGGGGGGGGGGGGGGGGGGGGGGGGGGGGATTAACCACTGCGCACACGTTCTTCTAATTGTGTAGTACTTCACTGTATATGATGGAACAAAAGAGGAACTGATGTTAGTATGTAGATTATGGCTAACCCTTTAAAGTGATGATCTAACCTATAGACCCTGATGCTGGCAATCATCAACTTTGCTGAAGAGTCTTCGAGTGCAGAGATGAATGCCCTACCAGCTCCAGGGCTGCTGTTCTGCAGCTGAACCGGACCTCTAACCTCCCTGTGGGCAAGTGAAAAGATCATTTCCCTACCAGGAGTTATAAAGTATCACAATGGTGCTATTGCAGTCTAATGACATGTCAGGCATCCAAACACATGAGAGATGTTGAAATTTGGTTCATGAGCAGTTCAAGATCTCTAAATGGAACAAGTACAAGTTGATAATCTATAAGACCATGACAGAAACTGTCCATCTGAACAGGTCAGCTTTAAGTTGTACATTTTGAAACAAAGTGAAGAATATCTGCCAGTAAGGTTGCCAGGGTTTTTCCTGACTCAGAATGGGCCTTTGGAGGCTGACAGTAAAGGCAAAGAGTCTGTTACCTTATTTGACAAAAATCAATGCATTTGCCTGTTATTTCTGACAATTTGTTAAACAAAACACCTATTATACTTGAGTAAATGAAACCCCAATTAACAAAACTGCTTTAAAAAATACTATCGTTAAAATATCGGGAGAGTCCGGTACAGCCAGACCCTGGACGTTAAAACTGTGTTTAGCACTCCTATTCAAGTTTATGTTCTGTTCTGCTTGTTCAGCAGTTGTTGTAAATTGCTATTAAACACATTCAGAGAGGTACTGAAATGTGATTTTCTTTCTCTCTCAATTTCTATTATTTTAACGCTGATGATTTTCCTTTCTGGCTTAAACCTCTTTGGGGGGGGCACCAAAAAATTCCTCTATGCAAGAAAAACCCTGGTTGCTTTCACAACTTAAAGTAAATCCTATACGGCGTTGGCCGTATAGTGCGGTTTGTTTGGGCTGGCCTGAAAGCTGTGAATCAAGGCACCAATAACGTCAAGTTTAGCGTGGACTAAACAACCGGGCCGAGACCACCTGAGGAGGAGGGTCTCAGTTCACTTCCAAACTAACTCTAGTTGGGGTTTGTTCGTGGTCTGAAAGCAAACAGACCAACCCACAGGAGTTTATGATAGCAAATATAGGACTTCAAAAGCTTAACGGCTATTGAATCCATCTGATTGTAATCGGTTTGTGAAGCAATTTTTGAATAAGTGATCAGTATGAACAATGTATATTATTACACAAAGCATTTGGTAGCGATGGTTAAAAGTGTGTTGGGGGTTTTCCCTGATCATTAAGACAGCCAAAAGTTTGCTATTCTTGTGTCCTACTTTGTGTACTTTACTAGTTCATTAAGTCCATTAAAAAGTTAACATAGCGATCCCGCAGTTATCCCCCTCCTATTACTGTAAAAGATGCTCTTTTTCATCCCGTCTCTACCTGTTGTGATGCATGACCTGCCATCAGACACAGGGATTTATTTTCCCCCATATTTGTTCATGTATCACTGTTGATGAAGGGTCCCACACTTATAAAGTTCTCCAATCAATGAGCTGCCAGTCAGTCTGTATGACTAGGACTACACTCATACAGCACCATCAAATTATTATTTTAGCCTTAATGTAATTAGCTAGTCTTAGTTGTTTCTAGTGCAGATCAGCCTTTTAGAAGAGCTATCTCACATTAAGTGTTATCATACTGTTATCCTCTGTCTTGGTTCAAGACGTAAAACGTATTTCTTAAAGTATTCTTGAAGTATTACAAGATACAAAAGTGCAAAAGAAATACATGGAATTATCTCACCCTGCTGAAGAAAAATAACATTTAATAATATATTAAATGACTTCATAAGAAGGACAATCATGGCTGTGAATGACAACACATTATTACAGTAAGCTAACTAGATAGCACGTAGATAACAGGGACAGGTATAATGAACCTGACACAACTAAGCCATAAAACTATTGGGAGGAGACCGGAGTTCACCTTTGGTCCACAGTAATAAACACATGATGGTATACAAACACAGACATTTATACTATCTCCCTCTTATTGCCACACATACACACACACACACACACACACACAGACACACACACACACACACACACACACACACACAGACACACCAAAGAAATCCTTCATCTCGGTCCCTCTCAAACACATACTTGAATAACTTCCCTATACAGCAGCACATGGACTTTATACAGAGCCTTGTGTAAACTAATCACCACGTTCCACTAACACACATTTCACTCCTGAACACAATCTTAGGCGGACATTGGTCTTGTTAACATAACATCTTAACCGAAACCCTGCAGCCACGCTCTCTGACTGGATGTGTTTATCTCAGGCATGAGGACTTGAAGGCTTGTTGCATTTCTATAAAGCAGCTATAGACGTTGACAATTTGCTCTTGTTAACCTTAAAGCAATAGTTCAGCATGGGTACAGCACTGTAGTGTAGATTTTGGCACTCAGATGCCCATGGGGGTTCATAAATAATCAGCTGCATATGTTTGCTGTCCTGGTTGAGAGCAGTGATGTATTGGAACTCGCCTTCGTTTTGCTTTTCTTTCAGTGTGAAAATCATAACTCAAGTGGTTAGAAAAAAAAGTACTTCCAGCCAAATTATAGTGTTTTGGTTGTTGTTATTGTTGCTTGCCCTCTTGAACAATGATAATAATAACCTTTCTGAAGAGAAAAAATAATAAAAAACTAATAATAATAAGAAGTTACACTTTATTAATCCCACAAGGGAAATTACAATGTTTTCAGTCTGTTGTTATTATTATACACAATTACACACAGGCCTTAATTATACACACATGCACTAATGGAGCTACCAGTTCCAGCTACCAGTCCACCACCATACTTTGGCCCATATGGGGACTTGAACCAGCGACCCTCCAGGTTTGCAACCCAACTCCCTACTGACTGAGCGACTGCCACACTAAGCAGCAAAACCAAGATTGGAGAAAGAATATATAAGTAAGAGTGAAAATTAGATAGCATATACAGTATAGCAAAGCTAAAACTTGAATAAATGAGAATTATAATAATAATAATAATAATAATAATAATAATAATAATAATAATAATAATAATAATAACAGAAAAATAAAGAGTAAAATATTCTATATAAGTCTTAAAAAAGAAAAATAAGGACCACGCTCAAGTAAGAACAGCTTTCAAAAAGCTCTAGTTTGAAAGTATAGATAAAGAGAGTCGGTGAGAAAAAAAAGACACACCCTAGGCCCTGCTAATGTTGACCGGTTGGCGCAGCTCATGCCAAGCGCACACTGGAAAATGAAAATACTGTTCCACTATGAAATATCAGTGTCGCTCATATCATCCATCCCTGCTGCTGCTGAATAAATATTCAGTCAGACTGTGTTACAGCAGAGTCCTCATGATACTGCTGTTGAACAGTTTTTGCTTCAGGCATGTGGAGGGGACACCCCTGGGCCTGGGGGTCAGAGAGGGCGTGAGAGCACAGACAGGCCTGGCTGGGAAAGATAGAGAGATAGAGACAGAGACCGAGACTGAAGGGATTGTGTCTCTGTGGATGTGCTCCAAGGCAGCAATCCAATACTGTAAACATGCTGTCTACCCTTAACCCGGGAGCCACGACCCCCAGAGGACGCTGAGAGAAGATTTTCAGAAGAGTTCATAAGGTTATTAAACAGCAGAGTCCATCTTGACAAGTAATTTAGTACTTGGTCATAAAATCCCACTTTTCTGAAGTTGTTAAAGATCCCCTTGCTCGATTAAAAAAGGTCCTGAAACACTGCTACTTCCTGGAAAATAGAGCATCTTCAGTGGTGACCTCATGCTGCACTAGTCCAACCAATGAAGTCATCACAAATCACAGGACGCCCCTGTGGCTAAGAGGTTAAGAGACAGGCTCTCTCCCTCATTTCTTGTCAAATAAAAAATGTCAAATGTCATAATAATTATAATTTCAAAAGAAAACACTTTTCTAAATTCATACCTGTCTGGCTGACTATCAAACTGCTTTCTCTCCAGTACTGATTCAGTCATTCGCTCTCCACATTCACATCATGTCATACTGTTTAAACAGGAAATACATTGCATTAAAGGTGCAGTAGGTAAGACTAACTAACTAACTTTCTGTCATATTTGTTGAAACTGACCCTATGGTCGAGTAGAACTACATGAAGGTAATAAAAAAAAATCTGGCTCCTCTGGAACCACCTACAGCCTGTAGTGTGATTTGCAAAAATCCACCACTCCCTGTTCAGATGCTCCAATCAGGGCCACAGTCAGGGGGGGGGGGGCCTGACTGCGTGTCAATCACTGCTCATGCACACACATTCATTCACCCTTGTGGGGGGAGGGGCTTAGGAGACCGTTTTGGGCTTTAGCAGAAAGGGGGGAGGGAGTGAGAAGTTGTTGATGTTTGGGCTAAGTCCTGGATCTTTGCAATCCTACCTACGGGACCTTTAAGTATACAGACAGCCCTGTTTTAGTTTAAGCAGGGGGAGGGGGAGGGAGGACTGAAGCCGTTATCTATGATCTCATTAAAGCCACCAGACTCCATTGACAAAAACTGTTTTTGTGTGACTTTGGTGTTCTAAAAAGGGTTAGGAACTAACAAAATTAACAAATAAACTAACCAATCAAGGCAGCTGTAGACCAGAAACCCCGTGTTCTGCAAGGTAAAATTATTGTTTTTGCCAATGGAGTCTGGTGGCTTTGACGAAAGCATAGATAACGGCTTTAGTTCCCCCCGCATAAACTTAAACAGGGCTGTCTGATGGAAAGGTAAAGTGGTAGAAATGTTCTAAATATAGCGTTCACTTAAACACATATTGATTTTTTTAGGGGGCTAAAATATGTATTGCTGCTGCCCCCATCCTCAGCAGTACATTGCTTACCTTCCGTTACTGTCCTCCCGCCTACTTCTTTAAACTAGGGATGCCAAACACTGACTATGGATAGGTACCTCGTAGAGCCCCACTTGAAAAGATCCGAACTATCCCTTTAAACTACTACTACCACAACTTATCTGGCTGTAATGTTAGACTGAGGCACTGTGAAAACGACAAGGAGAAGCTTATAGTTATGAGTTATCAAGGTGACTTGTTATCATAGCTGACCTTCCAAGTTCAAATTAGAGCCATAAACCTCTGATTATGAAGAACAGCAGGTTAGTTGGGCTGCTGATTTTCTTTGACCATAAATGTTCTGGTCATAGGAGCAGGAGATAACTAAAACCAGCAATCAGCAAAAACAAAAAAAAAGCATTAGTTTTATTTGCCAGGACTTCCTGGCACAGAATGACTTGCCATATTCCATTTTTTGCGAAGATACATCTGTTGCTGTTGCCAGTGTCAGAGAAGTGATAGCTTCCATCAAAAGCGTTGCATCCCAAATGTCAAGTTGGTTGGAACATTTTCAATCAACTCATGATACACTTTTCAGTTCCTGGAACCTGGCAATGACCAACATTATCTTCTCACAGGCTCCGTTTGTTTATTTGTTTCACCTGGCTCCACAAGATTTTTGAAGATTTCCATCACATACAGTAGCACTGGAGAACTATTATCACATTCACTGACACTTTTTTTATTCTGGTTTGGCTCTACTTCCACCTAAATTCAGGCATGACAGTTTTTTTTGTATCTTGAAGAAATAAAGAAAGAGTGCAGGGAAATTAAGGAATAATAGGAAGCAGTGATATGTCCAAGACACACACTAACATACAGAAGAGTAGCACTGTCTGAAGGCTTCAGCAGCTTCTCTAAGCACTCTAATCACAAAGACAAGAGCCCCAGTTAAAACAAAATCCACAATTTACAGGATGAGATATGTGAAAAGACACCTCATTCTGTAAATTTAAATAATCATACATTGAGATCATTTTTCATGGGATTTTGGAGGTAAGACAGACATGGAGAGTAACTTCAAAGTAGGTTCAGGTTACTTTATATGTACCTGTAGTTAAATTTTGCAGGGCAAAAAAAAAAAGAAAAGTGCAGGACATCCATGACACACAGTTCAGAAAAACACGGCCAACATACAATGGGACAATAAATAGCAATACATTGGGACAATATATAATACAGTTAAAGTGCTCCAGTGCTAATCAAGATGCTAAAAATTCTAATAAATACCAATACAAACACTTAAAATTGACCACCGTAACATCTAAAAAATAGTGAATAAATAAATAACAAATGTCCTACGCAAAAAATATCACTATCACTATCACTATCATTACTCTCAGATATCACACTAATATACTGTATGGGCATGGAAGAAGCTACATTTCAGATCTACAACATCAGCAGAAGGAATAACAGACTACTACTTAGTAAGATAATATATCATTCTTTACCTCAAAAAAGGTGTGATACACCAAAACCTGCAACATCTGTCAAAAAAAATCCCTCCTTAAACAGTGAGAGACTGTGAAAAGAGAGAAAGCACTGTTTGTGTGATGCATACTAATTATGTCTGTGTGACTGTGTTTCTTTGTGTGCGTGAAGGAGGAAAAGAAAGCTCCAAAGATTGTGAAAACAAGTTCCATTTACGGTGATAAAATCTGTTGATCTGGCTGCGCTGGCCCCTCTCAGTGTATCAGCCCCATTCATTTCCCTAAAGGACCTCTGGAGTGGGCTAACACTCAGCTCTACGACTCACAGAGAGAGCCAGATGTTTGAACGGAGGCGATGTGCTCGTTGCATTCCAGCAGTAATCCCCTTCGCCGTGTCATTGTAGCTGACGTGGTCTCTCACCAGCGGGCACAATTCACGTAAACAAGACAACAGCAGACATGAATGTAAAAGATATAATCAACACAAACGTCAAACACCGGAAGCAATGGCGTTGATTTCTGATTGTTCTGCAAACTGAGATGTGTCTAAAACAATGGTTGTGTATAGAAAAGAATGCAGAAGAAGTTGACAGAAGACATCACTGAATTAACATGCAAAGAGGGCAACCTAGGGCACAGGCCTGAATGGAAGTGTGTGTGTGTGTGTGTGTGTGTGTGTGTGTGTGTGTGTGTGTGTGTGTGTGTGTGTGTGTGTGTGTGTGTGTGTGTGTGCGCACGCGTGCACGTGCCCATACTCTGGCCCTGTAGCCTATTTTTTCTCGCCTGCAAAATGTGGAAAAATGCGCTGTGACTCCAAGTGGGGAGCAAAGTGCCAGAAAACACACAATCAGGACAAACACATAAAAATCCATGGCTCCATTAGCCATGTTCAAGCTTAGCCTGGCACGGCTCGGTTTGGTTCACTTTGGCAGTATGACATGGATTTCTGAACAACAGCTGCACACAAAACTAATTCCAAATCCCCTCTTCAGACTTCAACAAAGACAGATATGTAGATGTATGAGAGTGACATCACTGATTAAACCAGATCTGATTTGTAATAAAAGGAGCTTTTGTCTGCATCTAAATCTACTTGAAGACCCATTGTGGGAGACAAGTTTCGGGTGGGTCTCCTACATAATGGCAGACAAAATTGTTCATTATTGTATGCAGTAATGTGTACAGTAATGTATATTATGCATAACACTGTCAATGACTCATTAGGACATCACCCAAACATCTTCGTCAAACAATGATTATAATCTAACATGTTGATGCCTTGATTTGGGTGCACTCACACAGCTGCGACAGTTTACAGTGTAACAGTGTGAAGCATGGATCTAATCATAGGGGATGGAATGTGACCTCTCACCCTTAGCCATGGCCCTCTACAGCCGCTGTAGCAGCCTTATCTGATTGGTCTGTCTAGCACGGTAATCATTTCCAGAACCCAAACCAGGGCCGCCAAAAACTGGAAGGCCTGGGGGGGGGGTTGGGGGGGGGGGTTGAGAAGAGAGCAAGAGTGGGCTGTTTGAAAGCATGAGTGCAAAATCCTGCAAGCTGCTCAAGTAGGAATCTCATCGAATAATTTGAAGATAAATCAACTCAATGTATGTAGCATTTTCATACCAATACTCTTACCATTCCATAATTCACAACAGCAGATGGGGGAATTTAAAGGCCGATGCACAAACCACTTCAGAAACGGGCCTAAACAGAGCAGTAGAGTTTATTCTAGGGTTATGCATTGTAACTAAACAGAAGGTTGGTTTACATCAAGTGTCTCTCACCAAAGTGCATTTTGTGTTTTCTTGAGTGCATTTCCTTACTCATAAAACATTTGCAAAGCCGATTGTTTTTATGTTTTAAACTGTGCAATTGTTTGCTAGTTTGCAGCCTTGCACACTTTTACGCTTCTCCATGTGTTAATGGCACCCAACTGACAATTAGTGGAACAGTGTGAAGCGGCAGGGATGTGTATTTGTATTGGCCACATGCTCGCAAAATGGAAGTGACACCAGTAGTCAAAAACTCCACAGGGCATCTTTAATTCATCCAAAGAATTTTGAAACTGTGCTGCAATGTTTTGTTCCCAATTGCAACAGTGAAGCGTTTTGAATGTTCTACCTTGGCAGCTAAGGCTTATGGGTATCATAGTATTTAGAGCCATCTACCACACCAAACAATTAGAACTGATGGCGAAAACATCAACATATATATCATTACATCATCCAGGGGCCTCTGGTGTTCATTGCTGACATTGAGGATGGAATTAAACGAACATTTCAAATCGTTAAAATACTCTTGGAACCAGAGGCTTACTTTACAACTTCCCTTTCCAAGAAAAAGATGCACGCTTCATGCAAAATGTGGTTTTTATTTTGAAGCTCTACAGTAACTGGATGACACAGAGGCTACTGCTGGTTTCTTTTGTTTATAGTAATCATAACAAGGTATCACAGCTAAATTGATAATTGTATATAAAAGCAAACCTTGTAGCTAGCTGCAAGAAAGCCTAAGACATGGGGAAATATCATTCTTTTGTCAACAAGAAATCAAATTCTTCATCTGGAATAGCAATCTCTGTGTTCCAGTCAGTGTCAGTGGGGCTGAACTTGTTCCAACACTAAAGAGTAGATATCCAAGTCTTGAATTTATGATAAGAGGGTCTGTTTTCTCATGTAACATAAAACTTAACTTTCACAATGGAGTTCTGAGCTTTGCACTGTATTCCTGCAGTATGTTACAACCCAAGTAGCCAGTAAGTCACTCTTAGACAGCACCGCGAGCAGTAATTCCTCACTCTGTCTGTCTGGCCAGCTCTCCCACATGCACACAAACACAAACACCCTCTACTCTGAATTTCTCTCCATGCAACACTTTTTCCCCCCAGTTCTGAGCATCAGCATGCAGCAAAAAACCCATCAGTAATCCCCTGTTGCTCAGCTCTAGAACTGCCTGGCTGTCCCATGGTAGTTATAGGTCACACACACACACACACACACACACACACACACACACACACACACACACACACCTTCAAAGACAAGTACATGCACACACATCCACAAGCATGACAACGTGATTCCTGTTAGGTCATGCTGGTGTGCGTCTTTCTCTTGTACACACACACACACATACACACACACATGCACACACACAGCAGCAGCAGCCCAAGTGGGTGACAGAGAAATGCCAGTCTTTATCGCGTCCTGCAGTTTAACCCCTTCTAATCCCTTTAGAGTGGCAGAGCTTTATGGTCAATTCACACTCTTTCATGCTTTATATTCTCTCTCGGTCTCTGTAGCCTCAAGAGTAATCCCCACAGCAGCTGTGGCAAAACATCAGACACACGTGTGGAATAGACTCATCATACCCAGTGACATGGATATAACAAACACAAGACCACACTGATACTTAGTCAGACAGTACTGGGTGGCTAATGTAAGATGATGTCTGAATAGACAGTGGAGTGATTGACTTGTGTCCCAAATCATACTACAGATCATTTTTATTTTAAGATTATGGGAAGATAATTCAACTTCTTAAGCAAAAAGACAACATTAACCACTACATGATTAATGCTAGTAAAAATATTTTGTTTTGTTTGTCAATTAAAGTTTAATACAGTTTAGTTGCAATGACATTTACGGTTAAAAAAAAAATATTATTTCCATTATCGATCAATCTGCAGATTATTTTCTCCATTTATGAATTAATTATTTGGTCTGTAAAACGTGAAAGAAAACCGTGAGAAGCAATGTTCCAGAGCCCAAAGTGACATTTTGTTCTTACAACAAATTGATTATCAAAACAGTTGCATATTGATGTTCTTTTAATCGACTACTTGATTAATCAATTGTATCAGCTTTATTAAATTGACAGTTACAGTTTATTTAACTGTAACATAGCTCAACTCAGATATGTAGTATCTTTATCATCAAACGTTGATGTTCCTGGTTGATGTAAAATATAGGACAATATATTGTACAATATCAGTGCTGGCCTCATAAATCCAGTATATGTCAGACTCTAGTAACATGCCAAACAATGGCCACCTTACAGTAATAACGCTTACAGCCACATCAAGTACAGATGTGTTAAGATGGTGAAACCTGATGCAGGTGTTTAAGGTAGTAAATATGACCGGCAGCAGCCAGTAAAACAATGTGAGAATCAACCGTGAGCTGCAAAGATGTTTTAGTGTGATTATGTTTGGTAATGTGATCATAGGTGAACTTAAAGCTATAGTGCATAGTTTCTGTCGCCAACATGAGGAATTCTAAGTAATGACAACAACACGGTCGGCGCGTCCCATAGACTGTATATTAATGGACAGCGCATGTGTGACGTCACCCATTGGTTTGTGGAGATCTGCTATCCGTCGTTGAGTTTGCCGTTACGGGCGCAGCCATCCTGGTTGCGGATGTGAGGATTTCAGACGAGAGGGAGGAGTGAGGGAGGAGCTGCTTACACTCTAAGTTACGTTACACACTTTCACTGGCAATCACATCATAGCCACGCCCTAAAACACCCCCTGCTTTATCACAGATTTTAAAATCGACGAGACCATAATTAAAAACATGAACATCATTCTGTGTTGCAGAAGACTTAAAACTAGCGATTGAGACCATAAACTCATTATGAAAATGTTTACTGAGGTAATAAATCAAGTGAGAAGTGGGTCACTTTCTCATGGACTTCTACAGAAATCGACCTCCTTTTGCAACCACACGTGTCGTCCCCTGCTGGAATTCAGATATAATGCAGGTTTAAGGCACTTGCACATTTGTAGCAATTCGCCGAACCGGATGCATTGTCCATTAATATACAGTCTATGGCGCGTCCACATGATACAACCTTCCGTGATCTCCCCCCCCCCACCCCTCCTCCACGCAGTTGCTAGTAGCCAAGGAGGACATGGAGGATTCAAAAAACATGATGGACTTCAGAAGAGGTAATTATCTTCACTTAATCTTCTACGCGGGAAAGTCACCGGACGACACTAGGTCCTAAACGTAGCCATACTGAGAAATACAGAGAGAGTTTTGTGGAGCTGAGAGTCTTAATTAGCTTTGTAGCAACTCATTTTGGCAGTGGCTTGAATGTAACGGACGTTCATTGTCAAATGTCAAAAAGCTACGCACTAAACTTTAAGGCAGATTGAGCACAGAGTCAGACAATCATCTGTTTTATACCCAAGTGTTAACTTATCACGATTTACAATGGTAACATACAGATGGGTGTATTCCGCTGATTAAATAAGGCAAAAGTATAGTATTTTTTGTGAAAACCCAACTTTAACAAACGACCATGGATACCATGGTATCATACACCTCATTTGTACTTGCTCTTTCTCCTACCACCACCTATAGCATGAAACAAACTTTACATTATTTAGTTTGTTATAGTGCTTAAGCAATTATTTAGTTTTAATATTTAGGTTTTAATAATCAATCGCTGGTTTCAGCTTCTCTCAAATATGAGGACTGTAGTGTTGTATATGATTATAAATTGTCGACCAAATATATTTAGAGGTTTGGTGCTGTTGGCAAATCAAAAGCTAAAAATGTCAACTTGGGTTGTGATGGGCATTTTTCATATATTTTCACAATTATACTAAATGATTAATCAATTAAGAAATAATTTAAAATTTTGAAAAATAATTAATAGTTGCAGGAATAGCTTATTAATTCAATTGTTGTGAAGTATAAGACAGGACTCCTTATTGAACACATTGTATCATGTCAAACACATACAGGTGCAGGTATGCATGAACTGACTTTATAATAAAGCTCTACATAAGAAGAAAAATGGAGTTGAGTTCCCCCAGGGGCAAACAGGGAAGCCAGTCAACTACATCAGCACCCAGTGGGAAAATGAAATGTTGTGTTCAACAGCCACATAAACTGTTCAGTTTCCTTGGTTTCACAAGAGGAAAGAATTTGAAACAGTATGTGGAGAGGCGAAGCATGGAATACTCACACACACACACACACACACACACACACATACACACAAATGCTCAAAAACAAACCCCATAGCTACACACAAAAACACGCTAACTTAAACACACATAATATTTCACACAACCAATTTCACAAAACCACATACATAAACACTCAAACAAACCCTCCCACCGCATACACACAGGCACACGCTGCTACGAACACAGATGTGCACATGCACACACACACACACACACACAGAGCGAAGAAGTGTATGCAGTGAATGGCTCCGTTTCTCTCATTAGGGAGAAGGAGCTGCCTGCAGCAAAGCCTCCTCTAGTCAATCTGCTGAGATCTCTAAAACCAACAGCACTAGTCAGATAGAGAGGATTGGGGGGGGGGGTGAACTGCACCTACGCTGAAAGAACAGATACAGGGACTGAATGGAAGAGAATGTGGAATCATAAGGAGGATACAAAGGATGGTAGGAGCACAGTAGATGCAGAGTTTCTTCAAATTGATTGGTTTGACTTTGGTCTGTAGCACACACCAGACACACAGAACAGCCAGTAGTAGCCACGATACAGTATCTGGGGTAGAATTTATGCTTTTCTGGAGCATTAATGCACGTCGATGTGGCATGGGTCACCTGCAATTAAAAAGAAATCTAGCCATTTATTTAAACTGGTTAAAATCATGTTTGTTCTTTTCAGATGACAATATTTCAATATTTCTGACAATATTTCAATATACAGCCGGTTCTACAGGATCATCTCAACATATTTCTTGACAAAATCAAGGCTGAGAAAAGTCCAAGTGTAACCAGTTTCACAAGCTTACAGTGACAATGTTAACAGGCTGATGTTTAGCAGGTTTCATGTTTACCATGTTCACCACCTTGGTCGAGCATGTTAGCATGTAGTCTCGCATTGCCAGACCTTCCTCCGCAGCGCTGCGAAGTACAGTCTGGCTGGTCCACACAGCATTCCGGGATGGGAGAAAAACGTGCTCTGGTTTATTGGCATTTCTTTAAACCGATCACAATCGTCTTGGGCGGCGCTAAGCGCCAGACGAAATAGCGGTGCCTCTGCAAAACAGCCTCTGGAAGGAACTTTGGTTTTGGTGGAACATGTATTCGTTCAAAAGTTGTTTTAGTCGTGCAACAGAAAACTCAGATTGGACAGATAGTCTAGCTAGCTGTCTGGATTTACCCTGCAGAGATCTGAGGAGCAGTTAACCATAGTCTTTATGAATCTATCGGAGTTTAAAATGCCAACACAAAGAAAGCGGAAGGTGACGAACAACCAGCCGAAAATGAGGGCCATCCGGCGAATCTTCCGGCGGCACCGGAGCAATCCCCTAAATGAATCGTCGTCGATATAGACTAGTTAGCATGCTAACATTTGCAGATTAGCACTAAACAGAAAGCACAGCTGAGCTGATGGGGAAGTCATTAGTTCGGCAGGTACTTGGTCATAAATCAAAGTGTTGGATAACTTTGAATGTCGACCTGATGATTGCTCTGGTGAAAAACTCAGGTGGTCACCAAAGTCAAATGGATTCATCCAAACATGAATGTCCGTACAAAATTTAATGGCAACCCATCCAAAAGCTGCTGAGATATTTCAGTCAGGATCAAAGTGGTGGACCGACAGACCGACCAACATAGTTTGACAAACCGCTAAGGTGGCTAAAAAGCCAACTGCAGTCAGTCGAAACCAAAGACCGATACCTAGACCGGTCTGATTGAAAACACTTAGAGACAAACCCAAGACGATGCATAAAACATCTTGAGACCGGACTTGAGTACTGCACTGCCGACAAAAGCTATCCAACGACGTTTAAAAAGTGAAATCCTTTATATACACACGTAACAATGTTATTGCATGGGTTTACAAGTCAGATGCAAGAAATTGCATCTTGTTTACGTCCTTCTGCAACCCGGATAACTCTATAGGACAGCAATGTATTTTCATGCCGGACGTTGCCAGTGTGTAGGCTTATACTGTAGAAAACAATGGGCGTGGGTGTTTTGATGCCAACATACACCACAGTGTCTGTTGACCTTAATTGTGTGAAATCAGATAAAATGTCAGCTGTTCTCATAACTCTGGCCTGGCTGACTGGAATACTGGAAAAAGGCAACTGCTGTTACATGGTGAAAGACACGAAAAAGACCTTAAATAACTACAACTTTTAAATAATATTTGAATTTAAATACACAGAACGTTTTCAAGTATTTCAAACCCTTCTGAAAATCCTAAAGGACAAAAGGAAAAATTTAAAGTGAGGCAGAGAGAGAATAAAGAGGCGAGAAGAGGATAACACCAAATGATAGCACACAATACTGTAGCTGTGGAGAAAGAGAGAGAAATAGAGATAGGCATAAAAACAAGAAATAATAGACAGCCCCATTAGGAAGAGGTTACTGAGTAAATTCATCTCACTAGAAAAAGTGTTCCTGTTGTTGTGTCACTGCTGCTTCCACAAAACTCAACACTTTCTCCCCAATTTTGGTCCATTTGCAACCCCCTGCGTCTGTTAAAAGTTAAATTGCCTGTCTGCGTTGCCTTAAAATGGTTTCCCATGCATCACCACCCTATGAAGGTAGCGATCCGCGGGGCAATTTTAACGGCCAAGGAGATGCCTGAGCACCGCCGCTTTCAAATGGGAAACCTCAAGGTGCCTCAAATATATTTCAACAGGTTTTCGACCCTGTGGTTCACTTTGTTGTGGGTGATTGAGAAGCATTTACTATCAACACTACACCGTTTCTGTGTCTTATCAGCCACATCCTTCTTTCAGAAGACAGAACACGGGGGAATTGAAAGCTGGCAGAATTGCACACAAAGTCAAAAGGAAGAAGGGCGACAGAGGTAGATGGGCACAACCTCGCTCTAGGAGGCTTAAACTAAGCGGAGAGAGTTCATTTCTCAACAACAACAAGTTCATATATCACAACAAAGCAAAAGCCGCTACCTTCAAGCAGGAGTCAAGACACCTTTACACTGTACTTCTCCTTTCTCCGACAGTTCAGGGCAAAATGAGACGTTGGACCTTTCCGCACCAGAAGCCTGATTCCCCAGAGAGACATTGGTGGTGCCGTTGCGCAGTTTGGTGCAAGGTCAATTAAACAATCAATCAAAGCGATCAAATATTCATTACTTACGGAGACTATGTAAGGATGCAAAAAAAAAAAAACACCTGTGGCTGAGGTGTGCTTGAGCAAAAACACTGAACCTGAAAGCTACACTTCTCGTGATTGGAGGAGAGAGACACTGACTGACACCTATTTCTCAAACACACACACACACCCAGACAAAACCTCACAGACACCCCTCCCTCACACATGCAGGTTTGTGTTTGACTAAGCACTCAGCAAAATTAGATGAGCCTCTGTGTGTGTGTGTGTGTGTGTGTGTGTGTGTGTGTGTGTGTGTGTGTGTGTGTGTGTGTGTGTGTGTGTGTGTGTGTGTGTGATGATTGGGGGAGTGTCATTGTATTCACTGACTCAGCACATTTTTGCCCTGACTGTCATTCCTGTCATTTCACCGCAGTTCCCTCCCTCTCACACACAGCAGGCCAAGTGGGACCAGCCGGGATCCCTCTCAAAATGTTTCAAACACACGATCAATGGCACTGTCTGTTTACCTTATACAGTACATTTCTTCAGCTGGCAAATTGTTTCTGTTGGCAGCATGATGAAACACTCATACAGATGCTGTTTTTGTTTGTAATTGTCTGTCTCTTTTCTTTTCTGGTTGAAATTGATGGATATGAATATTGTCTGGACTCCCGGTGAGCTTTGTTTGGCACCACAGTGTGGGGAATGACTGAACTCTGGATTGTTATGTTTTTCCCAGCGGGTGAAATCAAACAGTTGAGTAAGCCCTAGCTTGGCATTGCACTGAAGGTGAAGTTACACTCTCTAGGATACTAAGAACAGTATATTGTTTATACTGCAAAATATCCTCGGGAAGGAACTTGTTTTTTTGGTGAAACGTGTACATTCAAAGATTGTTTTAGTCGTGCAACAGAAAACTCAGATTGGACAGATAGTCTAGCGAGCTGACTTGATTTAACCTGCAGAGATCTGTGGAGCAGTTAACCATAAGCCTCATAAATCCACCAGAGTTTAAAATGCCAACACAAAGTAAGCGGAAAGTGACGGACATCCGGCCGAAATGAGGGACATCTGGCGGAATTTCGGCAAGACCTGCTGTACTAGAGTAAAACAACAAGATACTGTTTTAAAGGTCCCATGGCATGAAAATGTCACTTTACGAGGTTTCTTAACATTAATATGAGTTCCCCCAGTGGCTAGAAATGTCGATAGAGGTAAACCAAGCTCTGGGTATCCTGCTGTCAGTACCCGATCCATACCGCCTGTAAGATCCGTTTTGCGCATGCGCATAATTCTGCGCATGCGCAGAAACTCAACGTGTTTTACGACACTGCCTGATCAGTTCTACGCTTGCGCACAGCTCTATGGTTACCGGAAGAAAACATTAGACAGTGACAGTAGACCGTTATGATGGCAGAGATGAAGTTTACAAGATGTTTGCTGGAGTTGCCTAAAGTAGTCGTCTGGCCATCCAGTACAACACCGTATAGCAAATTAAATCAAGACTTCAAATTTTACGTTTCATAATTTCTTTGCAACTTTGAAGGTAATTTGCTAACGCTAGCTAGCCTGAGCTAGAAGCCTTGCTTTGGTGTTTTAAGTCATGACTCCGTCCTGCTTCAGGTTAATCATGCTTGAAATAAAGTTTAATCATGTGTATATACCTCTCACTTCATGTGTTTTTACTTTTATGAAAGTATCAGGTAAAAACAGGGCTACAAATGAGACATATGTGAGAGACCAGCATACTCCTAGCTAACTATTATGTAGCTCAATGCTGGACATTTCACCCCAAATTCCGGCCACTTTACTGTATTTGTATTTGTTTAGTATTTGGTTTAGAAGCTTTTTTACAGTACAAAGTCCTGCTACATACGTACATATATAGCTAGCTATATATGCTCTGCTATGTCGCGTTAGCATGCAGCTACAATAGTTAGCGATGAGTATGCTAACGTTAGATTGTAGTGGAACGAAACATGAAGCAGCACTTTCTAACGTCAAAAATCGCAGATAAAGGCTTCTGAACCAAACACTACACAATCTGACATGTTTCAGCAGGAATGTGACCCAGAATTGGGGAGAATTTAACAACATTGCCAGCTAAGATGACATGTTTACTGCCGTTAGCATGTAGCTACTATAGTGGTATACAGCAGTGGTGTCTGGAAGAGCTGTCATCCCGTCTTCGAAAGGCCACTTATGTACGTTTACACTTCATCGCATTAATAATATACAGTCTATGGTTATTAGTCAAGACGAAGTATTAAAAGTAAAAACATTAACATAAACAACACAACAACGACGTCGCTACACGGTTTTGTAGCTATCTGTGACAACAAGTCTTGATTGTTTGTATGACTATTGTATAATAAAGATTTAATAAAAAAAGTTGTGATGTTTGGGCGTAAAGGGTTTCAACGCATGCGTGGTACAAATCGCACAGGGACACTGTTAGTTTTCTACTACGTAATCATGCGCATGCGCAGAACGGATCTTACAGGCGGTACGGATCGGGTACACCTGCTCTGCCTTTGAGAAAATGAAAGCTCAGGTGGGCTGATCTGGAATCTTCCCTTTATGACGTCATAAGGGGAAAGGTTACCTCCCCTTTCTCTGCTTTGCCCGCCCAGAGAATTTGGCCCGCCCATGTGAAAGAGAGAGACATCATGGCATGCAAACGAGCGAAGCATGGCAGTTGGTCAAGGCCACATCCCCACCCTCCACCTTGCCCCCCCTCTCTCCTCCTCAAGAGCATTTAAAGCTACAGACCCGGAAATGGCACATACAAGGAAAGCTCATTGTGGGACTGGCTCTAGTGACTGTAATTCTGCACCAAGGCTGAATTTTGGGAAAGATACTTCAGATACATTATTAGGGGACCACTGAGGCCTATATAAAAGCATCCAAAAAGCAGCATGTCATAGGACCTTTAAGGAAAACCACGGTAGATTAACAGCAGACTGATAGACTTTGTAAAGGGTCTGGGCCTTGTCATCAAAACCAGTCCAAAAGTCTGTTTCATCAAGTGAGTCACCCAAATCACTCTATCTCTATGTCTCCTTTCACCTCTTTTGTTTTACCAACTTCCCTTTCTCTCCTCATTTTTTGATCTCCTCTCAATCTTAATCACATCCAGAAAAACCAGAATTTGAATTGCACAACCTTAACCTCAGTCCCTTTGTGTCTATCCATCCCCTCCCCCTCCTCGGAGTCCTCTCATCTGAGTCACAGTGTCAGGAATATCGCCTCTCTCTTTGCCTCGCTGCTTCCAGTTCCCTTTTCTCCCTCTCTCATTTTCGTCCATCTCTCACTTTTTTAATCCTCGCCTCAGTTGTTTTCTGCATGAGCTTATTCTCTTGATGTTCCGTTGCCTTCTCTTCTATTCATTCATTTATCTCCCTTTCCTTACATCCCTCTCAATAGAGGATAGAGTGAATATATCACTAGCAAGGATCCCAAGTATTACTAGCGTTTGTTAGATTGGATTACATGGTGGGTTAAAATATTAACAAATGCATTTTGTTCATCTTCAGCGGCATGATATATGGCTAACATTAGAGGACACCAAAAGAACTAAAACCTTGCCCAATAGTTTGCGAAAGACCCTTCATTGTCTTGTGGACATTTCCTGATCCTATTGGTTTTAATTTACATTTTACTATTTGCAACTCTACAGTTGTTTAACTAAAGATTGCCCAAAAGTGGGAGAGAAATGTAACATCCATCATTACCTTTCATTTTGACCTTCTCACCCCTCCAACATTCCAATTTCTTGAGCCTCTTTCGTTCCATCTATTCTCCCCCCTCCTTCAGTAAGCCTTACCGGCAAGCCCAGATAGCAGAGCATACTCTATATTACCACTTTCACCCACCTCTCGCCTCCACAGGCCTCAGTTATCCCTCCTCTCTCCACTTTGGTGCTCAAAAATCCTCCAATCATCCTTTTTCCCCCCCACTCTCTCTCTTCAAGGTGTCCAGGTCAAGTACGACATTTTTATAGTTGCGCATCTTAACAGGCTGCGACGCAGAAGTGGTTTCCATCCCGACCACCCAGATTCTCTCTTTTTGCTCAAATTTCTGTTGTTAGCCACAGAAAGTGGTTACTTCATAAACAGCATTGAGCAATGAGCAAGGGCTCCACATTAAGGGAGGCGGACTCTTCGGTGTTAGATCTTTGGCTTCTCTTGTTCCTTTGGTGTCATTTGGTGCAAAGCAACAGCCATCAGCTTGCGTGTTAAAGATAAGCCTGCAGTGTGCAGTTTGTGTAAATTCTGACTTCCAATGCAAATTGTTTTCCTCTCTCTCTCTCTCTCTCTCTCTCTCTCTCTCTCTCTGAGACTGCAAAGGAGCGTACTTTAACACAGAAGCTTCACCTCAAAGTTCTTTACATGGGCTCGCCTGGGGGAGAAATCCAGAGGAAGAAACAAACATATTCATCTCAGAAACCCATTCAGTGTTTTTTTTTTTTTTTCTCTCTTGTATCATGGCACAAGGCACCCTTCCTGGTGCTATAAGGCCAAATGTAAGAGTTGTCGGCAGAGATTAACAGCTGGCATTGTTCTTTAAACATAGAGGGTATGATGCCTAGTAGTCCTTGCTGTATCGCCTTATCCTTCCCTCTGTCCACCTTTGCATTCCCCTCCTACTCTGCTCCTCCCCATGGCCTGGGGAAAGTCTAACCACCGTTACAGATAACGGAAGACAGATCTGCATCTGAAAGATATGTACGGAAAAAACAAGAACTGAGCTCTCTAACGTTGACCTTGGCCTAGCACTAAATATATACAAGGAGAGAAGGAGGGTGAAGGGAGGATGTTCGAGTGTGTGTGTCTGTGCGTCTAAGAAATATGGGAACATGCTGGTCAGACTAAGAAGCACAGGAAACACAGACAAGTTCAGCAATGCAGGTTCGTTCGGCTACACATCACACACACACACACACAGATTATTTTTCAGCCTCAACTGTTCAGACAGAACATAAGGCAGAAATTGGCCATTTGGGACAACAAACAAAAGCTGGGTTGCTGAAATTCTTTTAATTGCTGACAAAACAACAGAATTATCCTTGCTCACACTAGGAACTCCCCCACACACCCACAAGCCGTTGGTTTCGCTTGAAAATACCGAACGCGGATGCTAACGACAATTAAAAAGCTCCTTGCAAGTCCTATTTTGAATTGGGAAAGCGAGTGTTTGCAATCATGCTACCTCCGTCTGGCGGTAACCTGTCACATCAGTGTGAGGTTGGAGCGTCTCTTCCCCTTACAAGAGAAACTATTTCAATCTGCCTGCCCCGTTTGATCTGCCTTGGCCTTTTACTGCATCAAAAAGGTGCCGGGAACTTAAAAGCTCCACCGCTTCATCTCTCTCTCTCTCTCTCTCCACCTCTCTCTCTCTCTCTCTCTCTCTCTCTCTCTCTCTCTCTCTCTTTTTGCTCTCATCCTCTTTTTCTCAACCTCTTCCTTCGTCTATTGTGTTCAGACAGAAATTGGGAGTTGTAAACACTCCGTCCCTGGCTCATCGGAAAAACAGGCAAAAAAAAGTAGTATCACCAATACTCATGTTGGAGTCAATATAACAAAAAAAAGAAAAAAGTCTGTTAAATACAGACCACATGAGGTGAAGCAGCTCCATATCGATTATTTATAATATTCCTCTAATTTGAATTGCTTCTCCATCACGTCCGCTTTCCTTCCTTCATCTCATTCACATATTCTTACTTCATCCAATCATCTTTCTGCCCGCGTTTCTTGAGCCAATTGGCTGTTGGATGCTACTTTCTAAATATCATTGTGACATTCAGACGTCAATCATCACCACTATCTTCAGATCGGGCAGACGTGCCTACTGGCTTTACTCCACCACCATCACCAGCATCTATACTTGGAGGGAGTGCTATCCTATCTCTTATCTTCCTGAGCCTATATTTAACAAGGATTTATTTTTAAACAAACTGTTGCTTTTCTAATAAATATTGGTATCATTTTAAAATGATCTCTCCTTTTTGAAATGACGGACAAGAGACTGATATAGCCAGCAGAGGGAGAGAAAAGACTATCAACACATCATGCCTTTTGGCAATAATCGAGTATGTAACCTTGTAGGAAGGTTTCACTGATAAACCTTCATAGAACATCTGTCATATTTTCAACAGAGGAAGTCTATCACTCTGTTATTTGATCTTCATGCCGCTCTGAGCTAATCAGATAAATTGCCTTTCCAAAAGCAGTTGCAACAACTGGTGTATGTGGGATTCAAACTGGTATTTTGCCATGTCATATCAGCTTACTTGGCAGTCTATAGTCATCAGCGGCTCAATAGGCGAGAGCATGGCTCCAACGCTGCTGGGTTGGTGCTTCAGCTCCCGCTTGGGCTGCCCATACAGCATTTAAATGTAGACTCTAAAGGCATTATGAATAAAAATAAAAAATAAAAA